>CM055818.1:48711528-48731041 GCA_029582265.1 Zoroaster sp. YZ-2022 | reverse complement strand
TTGTAAGTGAATGAGGAATTGTACCGCAGAAAAATAGCTGCCTGGCTTGGCTCGTACCTGCAATGTCTCGCCGTTTTAGCTGTAATAATGGGCGTTCTATTAAGGATTAGATTTCTTAAATGTTTTGTTTATCATAATCTGATAATCAAAAGCTCTTTAATTCATAGTACACTTAAAATAGGCTCTTTATTTCTGCAATAAATACAAACTTATACAATGTTCATAACTTAACATTTTGGATTCATTTTGCATTTTTAAACAACTTTAGGTGATGACGCCATAACATGATAAATAACCAAACACCTTGAGTTTGTTTTTTACCAACTCTGTACCTTTAGTTAATCTTATCTTTGGACTATTGAAGAGTGTAAGGTATCAAAATAAAGGTTATGACTCATTGAGTTGAAACAACGTTGACCTTAACAAAGCGACATTCATTTCAAATTGTTCTTTTGAACAAATACTCTAATAGAACATTGACACAAAATCATTGTGAAATGGTATGATTTAATGAAATAGTCTAGTACAACATTAAAACAGATTGTGGCATATAAATGGTTGCATAAACTTATTGCTAGTACAATAATTGAAATTAAAAAAAGACATTCATTTCAAGTTGGTCTTTTGAACAAATGGTCTAGTAGAACAGTGAAACAAAATCATACTGAAATGGTATGATTTACTGGAAAGTTAGTGCTTGTGAAAGTTCAACCAATAGATACGAATATTAAGGGATGCAGATGACCTCAAATGTTTTCATGAACATCTCTGATTTCATTGTTATATGCTGTCAACGTGAGCTCTTGTCTTTGGAAACCAAAACATATGAATGCTTTGCATTTACAATGATTTTTTAAAGAAATACTTATCTTCAAAATGGACATGTTTCTTCTCAAAATGGACACATGTGACCCGCTTTGTGAAAATGAGTCACAAGTCGCAAATTTGACAAATATACATTTTGCTATGTTGCTGGAAAGAGTACATCATCGGCTTTAATTTGGTATATGTTAGATGTGTGTGGCATATTGCATTATGGAGATATGGCATTTGTAATAATCAATAATGTGCATAATTAACACAATTTATTGTTAGGAAAACAAGCATTCAAATAATAATAATAATAATAATGTGTGGACTTATATAGCGCACGTATCCACCAACTGAGTGGTGCTCAAGGCGCATTATATTATTACCCCTGCTCACAAGGCTCATAAGGCTCATAAATCATTCCTGAAATCATCTCAGCTCCCTGGGGAGTATACAGCTCAATTGCTGCCATTACAGCGCATATAGGGCTAACCAACCAACTCTGCCCTCACAGGTACCCATCTAACCCCTGGGTGGAGAGAAGCAATTATGGTTAAGTGTCTTGCTCAAGGACACAAGTGTCACGGCCGGGATTTGAACCCACATTCTGCTGCTAACACCAGAACTTGAGTCCGGTAAGCTAGACCGCTCGGCCACGACACTCCGAAAACAAATGAAATGAAAACAAATGACATTATTTGAAACAAAGTACTCCACAAAAATCATTGATTTTAATATTTTATTGATTGAAATTGACGTTTATGTAAAAATTATTAAGAAAATTTACATCCTAATGATGTAAAAAAAAACATGATAACCAAACACACCCTCTCAACATTCAATCGCTCATTACATGTAACTGCATGGTGCGACATGAGACTCATTTTCACAGAGCGGGTCACATATTTCTTATAGAAGAAACGAAAAGATGTTAGTGCTTTAGAAAGTGCAAATGTCAATTTAACCACTGATAGATACAAATAAACAAATTCATCAGTTAATATTACTTTAGATCATTATTTTACATCATAGAGCTAAACCGTTTGTAAAGTATTCTAATTAATCAAGTGAAGTTTCCATGGATAATACATTCCTAATTTCTGTTTACACCCACAATTCATCATTAACTTGATTTGTTACATCCTTCGCATTTATCCACATACAAATTGTGTCAAACGCCTAGGGGACAAACGACAAAGTTCATGCGTTTTAAGTTAATTTCAATATGTCGTAACTTTCTCAATACTAAACAAAGAACTCACGACATCAATGTCCCAATACTTATCAATATAGCTTAAACCCCTATGTTCGTTTTCATCGAACACTTAAAGGCACCTGGAAATAGGTTTTTTATTGATTTAAACAATAAAGTATATGTGTATTAACAATAAACAAATTGTTTGAGTGATTATTTGTCAGGATTTATATGTTTAAAAAAAATATGAAGTTGTTTGGAGGGTGACTCCGCCCATCCTTTTTGTGACGTCATTCGAGGAAGGATTCGCCGCTGATGGAACATCGACCCCCCTCGACGCCCTCGAGAATTGCCTGTGTTTACACACGTGCAAGTAGTGACCCGTGTGGTTTGGTTTGTTATAAAAAAAGGCATTTTCCGGCATTTTCCCAGCAATGCCGACCAGGTGTATTGCTGCTGGATGCAACAAAACAACTAAAGATGGGGTCAGCCTGCATCTGTTTCCAGCTGATCCCAAATATGAGGCGGTTATGGGCAGCGAAAGTCAGGATAACGAGGGCAAAGTGGTCCGGTCCGACGTCGTTTTCAGCGCTATGCAGTGACCACTTCGAGCCGTCGTGTTTCGAATCCGGGATGTACCACACATTTGACATGACAAAACAAGTAATTCTGAAACATGACGCCATCCCAACCATATTCCCAGTTAGTGGGAAATCTAAGAAGCAACCCGAAAGACGTGACAAACCTACAGGAGCATTTGCCAAACGTGAAAAAAAATCCGGGTAAGTTTGAACTTTGAAGTGCATGTTGTGTTCTCTTTATACATACTATGTACATGTAACGTTATACTACTTTTACTAGTCAGTGTAGGTACCGTTTTCGTAGCACTAGCGGCATTGCTGCACCTATATCGTGAAAATATCCCCGCCTCGAATGACGTCACGAACAGCGCCACCATGTGTCAATGTAAAGGGGGGGCCTATTCTAAAGTCGTAAATACAATAAAACCACTATTTCTGTAACCTTAGTTACTTGTTTATTCACATTCCACTCATAAAAATGTATATATTTATGACAAAAGCTACATTTGGACAAAATACCAGTGCCAGGTGCCTTTAACCTCTAGTACTTTTTAATTAGGTGTTCGAACGCGCAGCGCGAACACCTATTGTTTTTGTACTGTTTTCTTTTTTTTTTTTTTTTTTACTTCTTAATCTCAGTGGCGACTGTCCGGCAACAAAGGCATCCTTGCAAAGCATTTACAGCCTTTAAACTTAACACATGAACAGAACATAACAAGCTGACGAAACCGTTTTCTGTGACGTCATGATTACGTCATCAGGTGTCGAATTACGATAAAAGGTTTATTATTTAAAACGTTTGAATTACGTTGCATGAATAAATTAAACGTTGCATGAATAAATTAAAGATCGTTTTGCGCCGCAAGGCGCAATACGAGGCGCTAGTTTACACACGCTAACAGCGTCGATCTCGATTGTACATGTAGATCCATTGTAACCAAATATCGTGTACTACACGATATTTGGTTACAATGGAGCTGCATGTACAATCGAGATCGACGCTGTTTCCGTATATGTGTTGCCCGTGGATCGCCAATACGGTCATAAAGAGTAAGTATCTTTTTGATAGGTTACTTTTTTGATAGGTTACTTTAAGTTACTTTTTGATAGGATTTCCTGTATTTATCTTCGTGTTTTTAAGAAAAAACATTTTTTAAGCTGTCCATTCGTCGTTGCATTGTGCCTGTTTAACTAACAATAACATGGCTAACGTTAGTTAGGCCTACATGAACATACTTTGGACAGTAAACAACTAACAAAATATGAACAGATGTCACCAAAATGTATTTAGAATATAAATAAGGATAGGAAAATTCAGTTAAGGTTATGGTAATTTTTAGTAGAAATTTTATGCCATATATTTTGTAATTTTTGTTTTCTCCAAAAATCTTCAGTTTGTGCACAAATTAAATAGGTAGCCTAGTGATTGTTTAGTGCACTTTTCCTTAATTTTGTACCCTTCTCAGATACAAAACTTACATAGACAATTATTTCTCAGGAAAAATGCACAATATTCATGACACAATACATGTACTTGTAGGTATTGCTCCCTGAGGCCTCTCTCACTAGACATCTCTCACTATCACATGGAATTATAAGTATAGTGAGTATATGTGACTCGGCAATTTCTTAAATACCTTTCTCTTTTGATGTGAGTTTCATGCGAGAACATTTCTTTAATTTATTACACATTGTCAAGAATAATTGTGCAATTTTGAAAACAAATCAATGCCATTTTAAATTTTAATGGTCCAGCTACTCCAAAATTATACACTATTTTCCCCATTCACATAAATTAGAACTTATCTGAATTTTCAAATACTTTATTCTTGGTCCATGTACTCATAACACCTTCCTATTATTTTTTACAGCATGTTCACTGTGACATATTATTTTCCTCATTCACATAAATTAGAACTTCTCTGAAATTTCTCTACAATGATAGACCAAAGAATGTAAAAAAAAAAGAATTAAAAAAAACACAAATGTGTTGGTTCATCACCAGTGGCAGGACATGCCATCACCAAGAACTTGGGGAAGGGGGCAGACATTTTTCATGCGAGAACATTTCTTTAATTTATTACACATTGTCAAGAATAATTGTGTGCAATTTTGAAAACAAACCAATGCCATTTTCAATTTTAATGGTCCAGCTACTCCAAAATTATACACTATTTTCCCCATCCACATAAATTAGAACTTATCTGAATTTTCAAATACTTTATTCTTGGTCCATGTACTTATAACACCTTCCTATTATTTTGTTTACAGCATGTTCACTGTGACATATTATTTTCCTCATTCACATAAATTAGAACTTCTCTGAAATTTCTCTGCAATGATAAATCAAAGAATGTAAAAAAAAAGAATAAAAAAAACCAAATGTGTTGGTTCATCACCAGTGGCAGGACATGCCATCACCAAGAACTTGGGGGAGGGGGCAGACATTTTATTCCAAAATTACCAATTCCAATTTATTATAAATGCAGATTGATTCTGTTTTCTTGTCAACAAAGGATGGGTTCATTTACACTGAAGTAAATTTACTTGTTACATGTGTCAGACCGTGTACACTCATTTCTAGATTGGTTACAAGTAGGTTAAACAGGTCAACAAAGTGGGGGAAGGAAATGTGTAACCACAAAAGTCAAATCATAAAACCCAACAGACAGTTAAAATAAATATGTATTTCATTGTTTTATTAGCAATTACAAGCACCCATACAACTCTGGTTATTTCAATGTCTAACAATTTATGTACAAAATGGCATCTGATCTTTAGGTTGTAATTCTGTAGTATGGATGCAGCTACAGACATTTTGCCAATCATGTGTACAACCTTGAAAATGTAAAAATCAATGTAGAATTTGTTTTCAAATTTTATAAAAAATTTTTTTTGTTATTTGCAGTATAGGTGGAAACAAAGACAGGTTAACATGTCACAATAAGGAGATGCTTGATTACAGTGTGACTATCATTGTCAATTTATCATTATATTTTTGTTATAAACTTAACCTGAAAGTGAAGTATATTATAAATAAAGACTAAATTTATTTTTGTACAAGAATTAATACCAAGAGATAAATACCAATGTTGGCTTCATTTAAATCTAAAATTGAAAGTTTTTTCCATAAACAAAGTGAAAAGGGCAACCAATTATCAGATTTGATCTGGTGGATATATATTCCGTTTTCTTGTCAACAAAGGATCATGGTTGGGTTCATTTACACTGAAGTCATTTTACTTGTTACATGTGTAAGACCATGTACACTCATTTCTAGATTGGTTACAAGTAGGTTAAACAGGTCAACAAAGTGGTTTCAATTGATTGTGGGGAGGGAAGTGTGTAACCACAAAAGTCAAGTCATGAAATCCAACAGAGAGTTAAAATAAATATGTATTTCATTGCTGTATTAGCAATTTACAAGCACTCATACAACTATTTGATTATTTCAATGTCTAACAATTTATGTACAAAATGGCATCTGATCTTTAGGTTGTAATTCTGTAGTATTGATGCAGCTACAGACATTTTGCCAATCATGTGTACAACCTTGAAAATGTAAAATCAATGTAGAATTTGTTTTAAATTTTATACATTATTTTTAAATTATTTGCAGTACAGGTGTAAACAAAGACAGTTTATAAGCATGTCACAATAAGGAGATGCTTGATTACAGTGTCACTATCATGTCAATTGATCATTATATTTTTGTTATAAACTTTACCTGAAAGTAAATAAAGTATAAATTTATTTTTATACAAGACTTAATACCAAGAGATAAATACCAATGTTGGCTTTATTTAAATCTAAAATTGAAAAGTTTTTCCATAAACAAAGTGAAAAGGGCAACCAATTATCAGATTTGATCCAGTGGATATAATTACATTTAATTTTGTTTAAATTGGGAATTATTTACTTTTTGACAAAAACTCTTCTGCGGGGGGCAGTGGAAGATAGAAAGCACGGATGCAAGCTTTCTTCCAACTTTATCATGTAGTAGTGATAAGCTTGTTTTCTAATGAAAGCCTAATTAGCTGAAGGAAAGTAAAGGGGAAATATTTATATGGTCTTTCCTGCTTCAGTGTCTTCAGTAACCCCTGACTGCCCCAAACAATTTAACCCACACTTCCTGCTCTTTGAATTTGCAGCCAAGTTTAATCCAGTTACTATACATGTAGTCCCCTTCTATCCTAAATCAACTTTGTGACTTTATGCCTATAATAACGTTGAATAGGTTGATTTGGCTACCTACAACCCTGGCAAACTATTTTCATATGAGTGATTTTTAATGTTGATTTATCATCTAGCATGGTTTTGGAAAAGCATGTGTTGGGCTAGTGTCAATATTTAAAATAAAAAACATTGTGTTCCAAGTCACACTTGTTAATTTCTAATTTACTGCTTAAATCTCACAACATTTCCAAGTTCAACAGCCAATATCTCAAGAACTAAATGACCTATTAGAAAACAAAAACACAATTGAATTCCTTACATTAATAGCTTGTAATTCTTGTGATTCTTGAGTTACCATAAATGCTTGCCAATGGTCTAATTAGTGGCACACAAAGTAACGATTTTTATTAATTTTAAAAGGTCATTTCTCAGCTTCAATTTAATGTATAAGTTGACTTATATGTTATTTTTTCATAATCATGAGGAGGTCATATATAACTTTCAAACCACCTAATGTGACCTTTACTTCCTGTCCAAACAGGAAGTTCAAATTCAACACATTCTAACGCAAAATTGATATGTCTTTTGAATATGAAATTGATATTGTTATTATAAAAGATGCCAAACCCTTGGAAAATATGATATTGACATCATCAATGATAATTTGATTGAACCGGAAGTAGACTCGAACACCGTGTGTTTGTTCTAACAAACACTTATTACTTTTGTTTTACTATGTAACGATGTCCAATTGCAGCAAAAATTGCCAGATCGATTGGAATTCTGCCGTGCTGCGTTTTAAACGACTTTTTTTTTACATAGGGTGTGAACGTTTTTTGGGCGATTTGTGAGACTGTTTTTTGGCCTACGTGACTATTGTTAAAAGATTATTCGCTGGCTAGAGATTTTGGAGCTTGGAAGAGATGCCAATTACTACAATTTAGGTGTAATTTAAACGATTTCTTCATTCTGTTTACGATTTTTTCGTGGTAATTTGCATTGAAAGAAATAAAGTTATACATGCAAACGATATAGTACCTAGTACATAATTAATCATTTATATGATGTACCTGGTAACAGACTAATAATTTTGCGATTCGTAGCGCATAAATCAGCGATTATATGTGGTTGCCATCCGACACCATGTTTAACATATTTTTTTAAATACACACTTTGTTGCGACGAAATTTTTACCGTTTAGTGTTATGACACATTTAAAAACTACATGAATTAAACATACTTACCAATTACCTTTCTACTTACTTACTTGCTTGCTTGCTTGCTTACTTGTATGCTTGCTTGCTTGCTTGCTTGATTACTTGCTTGATTGCTTACTTACTGGGGTTTTGGGGCTGTGTCATTCCTGCAGAAACAAAACTTCCCCAAGTGTGGTTGTGAGTCAAGGATGCAATCTGCCTGATTACCATACCTGTTTATGCGGCTGATGTCTTCTGTAATTTCATAAGCTTCATGTGGTAGGCTTTTCTTATTCTGGGGTAGCAGTCTTAAAGTACCTTCAAAGAGGGCGTTACCAGGCAATGTTTGTACAGTTACCTGGAAGAGGATGGGCAGTTCATTGATGTTGACAGTAGATTTGCCACTGAATGATGGTTGCTGAAAGCCCTGCGTCTGTTTGAACCGAAGAACCTACATCAAGAAAAAATTACTGGGTTATATCACTTACCATACCAAGTGTTAACTGATTATTCTGTATACATTCCTTGGTACAAGACAAAAACATTCCTATTTAGTGTGTTAATTTGTGTCCCCCCCCCCCATATAATTGCATATAATTGCACTGATTGCGAATGGGTTGTTTCATTGAAATTTGGAATCATCCTTTGAAATTTACATGTTTGCAAAACTGTGCAAAATAATAAAGAAAAACCCCTGAGGGTTAAGATTAAGAAATGATATTTTATAAGCTGAAATATCTCACAAATGCTCACACAGAGCCCCCTGAATGCAACATTTTCTTGGGCCCATAATCGGGCCCAGACCCCACGCTGTGAACCCACTTTGCTTACTGGTTAAGATTGAGAAAAGAAATTCCAAAATGGACTCAATACAATCATATTTTTATAATAACACTGAAAAGTTCACAAATGTTCACAAAGAGCCTCCTGAGTGCAAAATTTTCCCAGGTCCCTTGGATTGGATCTGGACCACCAACATTTGACTTTGGCGATTCTTCCCCTATTGCGATTCGATGTGCACCCCCTTTCAAGACGCTGGGTCCGACCCTGTTAACAGCTCAATGAAATGTGCCCATGGTCTGTACAAGTCCAGAACATTCAGAACCACAAACTAAGGTAGGCCTACATTCCCCTCATGATTTTAACATATACTGAGACGCAATAGAAACTTACCACTTGTTTTGGAATAGCATAAAATTGTAATGGTTCAAAATAAGACATCACGTGCTGCTAATTAAAATCATCACATACCCCTTGAGCAATCGCTGATGGTCAAACCAGGTGTTACGCACCTGGGCCATGAAGAGAACGACTCAAAGGTTGCGTGACCGTGCGTGACCGTGCGTGACCGATTTGTCTGTAGGGGGTACACTGACTTGCCAAAACAAGTGCACATATTACATTTGTGCATTGTGATTACTGATAATTTAAGGTCGAAAAAGTGGTAAGTTTCTATTGCGTCTCAGTATACATTCTCTTTAATCAGCCGAAGCTTTGGCTGCTGAAACCACATGGAACGGCGTACTGCATGGATTTGTAATGAAAGATGATGGAAATAAACACCGTTTTTTAAAAGTATTTCAAGCCATGCGGAATTGGAAATTAAGTAGAAATAAACGGAAATATATTATTATATTTTGTTTACCTTTACGGAGCTTTTACATGAGTATAAATAAGTCGGCCTTGCAGAAATACAGAATTTGGAATTTCCTTTATGCTGTTTTTATTTAATAAACTTTACATAAATCCAAAATAGTCTAAACATCTTAAGGATGTAATAAGTCTTAACAAAATGCATATACTTCATATCTTAGCCATGCTTCTCCATAATATTGTATCAGATGCTAGGACTTTTAGGACAAATCATCAATGGTTTTAAGTGAAACATTTCTATTTAAAAGGTCTTTCTGGAGTATAACTTCACAAATACTGAGAGATGTCTACATGAACCCTCCTTTAAATGTGCATATACCGTGCTGAACTTGTAATAGTGATATTAGACCCTAAATTCAAATTCCTTGTTTCTCTATAGAACTCATATTGATTGAAAGGGCAAAAAATATCAAACTTAATAAAAACAAATTACACAAATTGATGAAGCGGTTGAACAATTACAGAATCTGTAAGTAATTAATATTCGGGTCCTTCCTGAAAAATACAATGGAACTTTACTGTATAAGCGTGGCACCGTGAGTGAAAACGTCTAAACGTTCATATTAATGCAACACTGACATTTTAAAGGCTGAACATCTTTCACAAAATAATGTGTTTGTGTTTTGTCCTGTACATAAAATATTGTTCTTCGGTGATAAGGGTGGCCTTAGCTTTTCGATCCAAACCGGACCTTCGTCAGAGGCACAGATAAGGAACAAACAGAATCACATCCATATATATATATATATATATATATATATATATATATATATATATATATATATATATATATATATATATATATATATATATATATATATAAATCGGAGGGTGGCCTTAGCTTTCGATCCAATCCGGACCTTCATCAGAGGCTTTGACAAAGTACAACATAAAAACTCATCCATTTATAGGGAAAAGGGATCATGGGGCGGGATCCAAAAAAGGCGGGAAAATAGTGACCAATTAAAGATAAGCATCAGTCTAGAAAAAGCCAATAGGAGTATCCGAAGTGAACAAAGGGGGGATTAAGGCTATAAGGTTATATATGTATATACGTATATATATACATATATACGTATATACATATATACATATATACATATATACATATATGCATATATACATATATACATATATACATATATACATACATACATATATGATTATATATGATTCTGTTTGTTCCTTGTCTATGCCTCTGACGATGGTCCATGCAGTTTGGATCGAAAGCTAAGGCTACCCTCCAGATTTATTTTATATTAAATTGGCTGATGCCGGACTCGAACCCGCGACCTCTAGAATACCGTACGAGCGCTCTACCAACTGAGCTAACCAGCCCCTATGTTGGTGGGCGGTCCACTTATGCCAATTATCTATTGCTCTATGGGGCCAGATCAGAGGCCAAACCATATCTGCCGAGTAGCCAGGGATCAAGCCCCGGTCAGATGCAAATAACCTGGGTAACGGCAGTAGCGGGGATCACACAACTTGGGACACAAGCCTTTTACGTGGTTGTACACAAAGTAGATTGACCTATACTTATTGTTGCATTCAACGATTGAACTTCCGTTGTCAGTTTATTAGTGATTTCAAATCAATTATTTACTACGGTATCAGTTAAAGTGTTCACTTCAATCCTCCACAGAAGAACTATTATTACTAATGTTTTCATTTTGAGTAAAATACAAATTGAAAATTAAAATGAATGAATGGATCCATGCACATTTTCAAATAAAAGGGTAAACAAAGGCAGCGCATGAAATATTAATAATGCTAGTTTAAAATAAATGTCAAGCGATACCAATCTTTATGTATAAAGTTATTTACCCTGTAGTTCGGATGGGCTCTTGCCGTCAGCAAACAAATATAATGCCGTGAGAATGATAAGTTTCAATAAGTCAAGACTGTGTTCCCGGCACTGTATTGTATACCGGTATCTTACCTGAGCATTTGGAACCATCTTTTCAGCACGCAGCACCTTACCAAGCTTGAATTTGGCACATTTATCTCGGACTTGATGTGTCCTTGTGTTGATTATGTTGACAAAAGCTTCTGCAAGTTGGTTTGTCTGTAAGAATAAGTATGTTTACAGTCAATTATACTGCAAGTGCAAGGATGACCGAGAATGCAGACTATGAGATGAAAAAAAGAGTAGTCTTGATTATTTTACCTGTTCTAAATTAGCTGGCTCCCAGGTCAAACATGAGCACCAGTGAGGGGCAATATCGGCATCCGCACACGTTCTCTCCTTTGGGATTTCATTAAAGATGCTGATCCCTCGCTGTTTGCCATTTCCAGGTTTGACGCTATACCGGTAGTGTAGCACTGACTTGAGTGTTTCATGGGCATCAAATGGTGTCAAAAGTCTGTTTTTGTTCTTGACGAGGTTAGTATACAGGTCAGGGTATCGATGAGCAATCCAGTCAGGCAGTGTGATTGAAAAGAATGGTAGACGTTCTTCAAGCTTTCCTTGAAAAGATTGACGTATTCGTGCATACCGAGATCCGTGATCTCCAAACAGCAAAAGAATTGTATTATTGAGAAGACCATTTTGCTTTGTATTAGACAGAAACCTGTAGAGATCACCATCCATCAGTTTTAGTGGGTTTATATCGTCATGTGTTAAACCAGCAATAAATGAAAAGCCAAAGTGGGGTACATCATTATATATGGTCATGTAATCCATGAGATAGTCCAACATCACTTTGTGTACAGGTTTTGATCCCAAACAGTGATTCTTTACTTTGACAGCATTCCATAGGTTCCTCATATAATGATCAGTTGGTAGTTTATCAAAACCATTCAATCTTAGGTTGAACATTGCCAAGTGTGGGGCATCCTCGGCAAACATTGTAACGTACCCATTCTTGGCAAAATCTTTCCAAATGAGTGGGTATATGTTCACAAAGGTAGAATTTTTCTTTCCTTTCCTGACCTCTGGTAGTTCAAACTCCGTCTTGCCAGCAAGTAAAGCAAGAATTGCCCCAGTTGTACCATCAGCAACGATGTTATACCTTCATAAACCATTGTACCTAAGCTCTCCAGGAGTTTATATGTTTTAGGAAGTTGTCGAATAAAGTTCATTCTAGAGGTTGATTCTGAGGCCAAGCATTATGACGTTCAACCCTAGACCATCTGTAGGAGGTTTAATAGTACGTAATCGCTCCTTCACTGTAGGATAAGGAACTATACTTGCATGTACATCAAACAGTTCATTGTAATTATTATAAAATGACTGTATATCGTCACGTGAAATATCAGATCTTTTGTCTCCTGGGAAATTTGTGTCATTACTGCGCAGCCCACAACTATAAAATCTGTTGATGTATTATACTGTATGGGTACATGTTTATCTCCCTCAGAAGGAATCCTATCAATTTTGATCTTTACTGGTGAGGATATTTTACTTTTAAAATCTGTTACTCTGTCTATGGTAGACACATAGCAAAATTTGTGTTTCATTTTTCTGGCTACAGATTGGTCGATGACAAGCTTATTCTTATTTATGTAAGTGGACAAGATTCCTTTACATTGCAGGGGTTTTGGCTCAATGATGTGGTGTTTAATTGATTTATCAAAGGGAACAAGTTTAGGAATCTGACATGCAAGTTTAACAGTGTCATTCTGTGTCCTTGACACGTTTAATTTTCCAGTAGGACTTATTAGTCGTTTGGGGTGATAATCTCCTCTTGATAATCCCTCTTTAAGCATTGTTGCACATTTCTGGTACTCCGATACATTAGAAATATGCCCATGTTGTGCATGTATCTCATCCTCAGCCTTATCGAGTAACATTATAAGAACAGATGCAGAGAAGGCTGTTAAAGTGCTATGGGTAACTGTGACGCGGTATCGAAAGCTTAATCCACACTTCTTCATTTTGGATGATCAGTGGTCATTAGAACTACCTGTGAGAGTAAACAAAAACATTCAACAATTGAAACGTATTATACAATGTAACTATTGTTACTTTCTACAGGCAATTTTATGGGAAAGGTTGCAAAACTGGTTTGGATTCCGCTACCGTTGCATGCACTGGTTTTCAAAGGAGGGGAATTATATTATGGACCCTCTTTGTGAACATTTATTTGGCCCCCTTGCTCGAAATTTCGTTCGTTGCATTCATGCGTGGTAAAGCAGAGATCTACGGCTAAAAGTATTCTGAGTTTGCGTTCTTTTTCAAAGCATATTTCGTTGGGTAATAGTATTATGGAGTACCAAGTTACCAAGTTACTTGTTATTCAAACAAGATTTCATTCATTGCATTCATGCTTGGTGAAGCAGAGAAGAGATCTACAGTCTAATGAAGAATTCAAGGTTTGCGTTCAACGCAATTTGAAACAGTTTTGTCCTATTAAACGATTCTCAAATAAATTTCAATTCCATTTCCTATCCACGAGACTCCTGCCAATAAACATTCATTTTAATGTTGAAACAAATGTTTTATTTGTGGAGCAATCAAATTTAACTCTGTTCAGTAAGGGTGGCAATTGGCCACCGCACAGGACTGCTTTCATACCTAGTGTTTATTATATGTATTTCACTTTGTTCTTTTATGTGCCAATTACTCACTGATGTTAGCACTATTCCTGAACATTTGTTCTTATCAAACTTGCCATGGTTGTACGGTACGGTACCCAAGAGTAACGACGTATTCTTTAAGGAAATCCACAACAAATGTTGTCTCTGAATGTAAAACTTCCAACAAAAGCCAGACTGAGACTTGGAAATGACTTGGAGTTTGGAGCAATAAACATTTGTTGTGTGTTCATTCTCCCATATGTTGAAATTAAACATCAGCAAAATCTGATTCGGTCACTGACAAATTTTCAGAAATGTAGCCTAGGTGATTTGGCATGGAATGACCCCAAACGTTTTCACGAAGGAACAATTGGTAAGGTTGTGTTGATTTGAGCGTTTTTCTCGAAGGGATTATTGTCTTAAAATATTAATTACGTTATTGAAAAGTTGAAACACTGGAAAATTTGAAATCTGTTCTTTCACATAGGACACAAGGTTTATAAGTATTTTGCATCTTGAATGTGACATGGTACGTTTAAAATGTAGGTATTACTTAGGCTAAAGCTTGATGCTGTGTGGCCCAATTGTCCCGTCGTGAAAATGCAAATTACTCACTTTGCCCTTGGCCAATTAGTGTAATTACAAAACTAATGAGTTTTAGACCCTGTAACTTTGTGGGATTGTAGAAGTAATTCAGAATGTCGAAAAATCAAACTTTATGTTTTCCCCAATTGGCCCTTCGTGAAAACAGTGACGGTATGGACCTAAGATTATGTAGTGTTCTCAATTAAAATTTCCAGTTTCGAATTGTGGGCTTGCTGACGGATTGGTTTTTGAATAAGGAGTTTTTAATGGAATATAACTATTATTTGGGTCGAATTATCTAATGAAAAGAATCATCCATCATTTTGTAAATTTTGAAGCACACATGCAGATGGCATGACATGTAACGAGGTAGCGGCGTTAGCGGAGTTAGACATCATTAATCATATGTCCAGTTGCAGTTTGAAAGCGAACTAGGCCTATGCTTTGTTCAATACATTTTTCACATGACTAAAAATACAAGAATGGATGTGCGATTTTTTTTATTTCTTGCGAAAATAATTCAATGGTATAGGCCTAGGTTATGTGAAACGTATTGAAATGAGTTATATGAGTATAGGGATGTTACACCCAAAATTCAAATTCCTTGGTTTCTCTATATAGGCCTACAAAACTCATATTGATAAAGGGCAAACATATCAAACTTAATCAAAAGTATTTACACCAATGGGTAATGTAGGAGTCCAGGATCCATACTAGTGAAAATGTAGCGTGCATCTTCTCAACGCTGTCTACGGCGACCTGTTCAACACAGGAAATTCCTATGAAATCTCTACGCACGTAGATATTAAAAAGAGTGTAATTTCTTTATAATTAAAAGACGGTAAAGAAGGGCACTTTTTTATTTTAAAAGATGCTTTTGGTCTGAAATTCACAGTTTTGTATGGAGGTCACTATTGTGTCGCTACATGAGTCCGATGAAGGTACCGGGACAGACGAAGGAATTGCTTCTTGACACCAATCTTGGGTCTACAATATTTTATTACATGGCTAAACAATCAACGGAAAATGTACACGAAGATCTCAGACGGTGTCACACCAAGTAACCAACTGCCCCGAACAAAAGCAATACATTTGATTAAATAATTGTCTGTTTGGATGACATTCTAGTATATTCGCCTACGTTTGATCAGCATTTGGATTATTTGGATATTGTGTTCTCCAGATTGAGTGTTCACAATTTAAAACTTAAACCATCCAAGTGTCATTTGTTTAGACGACAGGTTTCCTATTTGGGCCACATATTGTCAGCAGAGGGTATTGCAACTGATGATGCCAAGGTGAAAACAGTACTTAATTGGCCGGTTCTATCTACAGTCAAGCAGTTGAGAGCTTTTCTTGGCTTTGCCAGTTATTACAGGCGGTATGTTCGTTCTTTTGCTAAAATTGCCAAGGAACTACATGCATTGGTTGCAGAATGTCAACATAAACCCCCTGATTATTTTCGAAAGAGATGGTCAAATTCATGTCAATGATGCTTTTGATACTCTTAAGCAGATGCTTACCTCTTCTCCAATTTTGGGTTATGCAGATTTTATAAAAACATTTGTGGTGGAGATAGATGCGTTTTGATGGTTTAGGTGCTGTATTATCTAGCAGCAAGACGGTGTGCGTAGAGTAATTGCGTATGCAAGTCGCAAAAAATCTCTTTAGATCCAATGAACGTAATATGAATAAATATAGTTCCATGAAATGGAGCTTGTCTTTAAATGGGCAGTTTCGAGAAATTTAGGAGTATCTGTACTAATCTCCAAGTTTGAGGTTTGGACAGACAACAACACTCTGAGTCATTTGGGAACAGCAAAAATTAGATGCCACTGAGCAACGTTGGGTTGCTGATCTCAGTGTTTTTGATTTCACCACACTATATCGCCTTCAGGAAAAGAGAACAAAAATGCTGATGGGTTTGTCTCGACAAGGTGCTCATGACCAGATGTTTGAACATCTCGATTGGGAGGAGACGGTTACGGTATTCGTCAGTCTGAAATTCGGTGTTCGGTGCTGCCACTACTGATGTTAAATCGAGAAGTTGCAAAGAAGAACAATGCCATTTGGTCGCATGTTTAGATGAAGTTAAACAATTTGTCTCCGCACAAATCTGCAGTTTTCCCAGTATATTCCAAATGATGACCTTTCAACAAATGCAGTCTAGGGATCCAATAATTCACCGTGAGAGTGTTAGTGTATTTTGACAGATGTTCTGGTCCTACTACCAAAGAACGGAAGCAGGAGTTTCCTTCAGTATTGGAAACTATTGCGTCAGAAGAAACAAGTTTTGTGGTGCGAATGGAGTTTTGTACAGACAACGTGCAAGTTAAAGGGTCTATAATTAGACAGTTGTTGCTTCCCCAAAGTCCGATTAAGTCGATCATACTCCAGGCCTTGGTATGAATCAGTGTGGGCACGAGGAGAAGAACAACCTTGGTCCCTGAGGTGAACAGAACAAGCGAAGGGATACTCACTGTATATAGTTATAGTTGTTGCCAAAAAAAAACTTCGAGGGAGTTCCTATATTTTGTTAAGAAAAAGTAAACTGAGGATAGATTCTGGATTTTGAGTAAAAACAATTTACAGTTTTGATCAAATGGTTGGATATGTCAGATCATCGTTATGCAATCCACATTTCAGATTTACCATTATAGGGTTTGGGAAGTTCTTCATGTGTAGACGACACAACCTGTAGATGACGGTATTATAGAAATGCGACAACAGGGGATTTATCTGAAAATGTTTAATATTTGATCATCAATGTAATTTCGTATTGGTGAAATGTAGTGATCATCAATTTAAGTAATTTTTGGGATTATCAAAATTATTTTATGAGGACAAAATTTCTGTTGGGTGTGTAAACCAGTTTATGTAGGTCAATGGGCTAACACCAATTTGTTAACTCCTAATAGTTCTCATTCTTCATTGGCCAGTTAATGGTTTATGTCTATAGTATATACCCCATTTATAAAAATGAGTGTTCACAGCCAAGTAAGAGCTAAATGTTTAATAGATGGGTTCTAAAGCAAACTGTAACTTTTAAAATATAAATAATCAAAAAGTGAAAAGGAAATCAGGAAACAAATTAACTGAAATCAAGCTTTTAGTCTTCAAACTTTAGGGAATCTTTCTTTTCTCTGAACCCCTTTTCCGCAAATTCACCGTCCTTTTGAATATGGTGGCCAAAACAAATCTGTGCAGCTAATTCCTGCTACAACACTACATGTACTTATCTGGAATCAATATACACTATGTAAAATCAAGGAGGAAGAGAACATATCTCCATGATAAAATGAATGTTATTATGTTAGTTTTCTTCAAGGATTGATTTATTATTATTTAGAGGATTAGATTATTTTTAACAGTATAACAGGATTCTGGATGGATTCACTGTGGTTATTTCTTTTTTCCTATAGGATTTTCATCTGAGCACGCATGCTCTATACCCCTTACATATACACTGCACACTCTTATACACACAAAACACATGCATTGCATTGATTACAGGCAGTGACCCCACGCTGTGTTGGCTACTCGAGCGAGATCTCCAAAACCACCTGCCCTCTCAAACAAACTCTTAAGAAGGTGAGCAAAAATTGAAGTGGGTGATTAACTTGCTTAACTTTTTCTTTACAAACCCCGATCTCCTATGGGGTTGTCACATATACACTGTAATAGTGGACAACCTGTACGAAAGTATGTTCTTAATGTACCAATCATCCCTATATTCTGGTCTGATCCGATGTCATCCTTGAGGAATAGTTTTTTAAATTGATCTTATAAATTTACATGGCTGGTTTCGTGGAGATTACAGGGCAAAACGTTAATATTTCTGGCATATAAACCAGACTCAAGCCTGCGTGAATACCCTGGTTTGTACCATGACTTCGCGTCAGTGTGATGCGCCATTCCCACTGCACAACACACTCAGGATCGATGCTCTGCAGGCAAAAGCACTACATTGTGAGGACCCCCACACGAGCATACTTCAAACACGTGGTCATGGTCATGCAGTTTGTGTGCTGTTACACCTAAGTTGATTCACACTTTCTTTTGCTGATCCCTCCATGGTTGAATTGTGCAACTGAGACGGTACAATGTTTTTTTTAAGTAAGCAGACCAGGTTTTATTTCATGGAGTGAAGAGACCACTGATGATATAGGCACTTTGGAGCCAGATCAACAGTGTCTTGCTTGTCCACTATGCTTTTTGGTACGTAACGTACCTTTTATTATAGTGGTGGTTGCGATGGATAACAATATTGTTTTGATGTTATTCAGCGGAGTGGGGGAGGGGAGGGGGGGCTAGTTTATTTTGTGCAATACTAGTTTTTGTAAAGTTTTACTTCTTTTTCAATTTTTAGTGTTTTATTCTGTTTAGTGCTTGCGCACGCGGGCAAATTTTTATAATATCATTTATGTTTTTACTTGTTCGTTGGGATGCATGGATGATATGATTAGTACATTTGTTAAAGTCTTGTCTTGTAATGTAGCTTACAATTCTATCTTTGGTATATATATTTTTACATTACACAAATGACTTTAGTAACCATTTTTATCTCGTATTACAGGTATTTAAATTCAAAAACTATTATGATATTGTTGTATTCTCCACTTTCGTGGGTCAACAACAATAGTCGGACACAAACTTTAGTTGTGACAATCTCAATCAATGGGGTTGGTTTATTATTAACATCACTATTTAACACATAACAGGCACTAGTAACATGTATGACAGGAGTGGTAGCGTATAGGTACATGCGTCAATAGTTAAACTTATAAATTTAAAAC
>CM055818.1:48681795-48711028 GCA_029582265.1 Zoroaster sp. YZ-2022 | reverse complement strand
ATTGTTTCAGACAAAAGACAATGATGTACTCGTTAATGATTTTATACGAAAACATTTTCCCACATCAAAACATCGGTGTATGACAAACCGTTTCTTGCACGACAAATTGCCAGAGCCTTGTTAAAGATCGTAAACTAATTTCAAGTAAACATGTAACACGTTCCTTTTAAGTTTTAAGTTTTGCTTGTAGTTAACTTTTTGTTTTATATCTATTATAACTTTTTTTTGGTTTTGAGTGTTAAGCATTGATTTGGAGTGAAATAAAATACTTAAAACTGTATATTGCCCGTTGGCCACTTAAGGAGTCCTGATGAGCTCCGGTTGGTTTTAGGCACCCCGTGTCGTCTGTTATTTACCCAGTCTCATTGTCTCAATCCGTAAGCCCAAATATAACCTAGAGCCTTTACTCACGACTTCGTCGCTCGCACGCAAAGCCTCGAGACAAGTCTCCATATCTATTTAAATTAACCAATAAGCAACGAGCGTCCTATTTAAATTAACCAATCAGCAACGAGCGTTATATTTAAATTAACCAAAATCAAACTCATGTAATCACGTATTCACACACACAGAGACAACACCACCTCAACCCCACTCTCAAAAGAGCCGGTCGGTGGTGTCACCGCACCAACTGCACCACCCTTGGAGGGAGTGAGGCAGCACCAACGACACCACCGGCACCACCGGCACCCACCCTCAGAGTAGCACCACCAATCGGGGTCTCAATAGCTCACACTATACTACTCTCGTTTTCTTCATCATGGGCCAGGGATGACGACAACTTTGGTTTAGTTTCCACGCTTAACTCAAGGTAACTCTGCATTTAGAGGGCGTGGAGATCTCACTGTAGCTGCACCCGACTACCAATACTCAATTAAACGATTTGGCGGACACGTTCTTACAGATGCCTTGACTTTGAATCTTTATTCTTGTTTCAAGATGCACATCTTTGACCATAAATCTTGACTTCATAAAATCTCTACATGGACATCGTGAGATCTCGTGGGCCTGTAGAGGGTGAGCTTAAATCTTGGGATGATCACAGAAATTATGGATTAAGAATCATCAACAACAGCACTGGAATTGTCACATTGTCGGAAAAGTAGGCCATTTTGAAGAAGCAATGCACTATGGGAAAATTATAAGTTACACAAATTTCCTCAGAAATACCATAGAAATTTACAGAAACTTAATTGCAATCCGGCAAAAATGTTACCTTCAAAAAAGAATCAATATCTAGGACATATAAGAATATTTTAGCTAATTCTAAAACTTTGATCATGTGACCATAACAAACATGGCGGCCTCCACATGTAAACAAAGGATGGCTCTAGCATGCATTGTTCATGCATCAGGAAATACACTGTTTATAGGCAACCGTATCCTTTCTAAACTACGCCACATTGAAGGTATGATATCTGGAATATTTAGTTATCATCCTAAAGCCTCTTAGAAAATGCAGGTAAGTTACGTTGGGGGAAAATGACTAAAAAAAAACCAAGATGATTTCTAGAGCGTCCGCTACAGTTGGTGATGGTGACCATGTGACATTAGCATCTACCATTCCAGGGTCCACAGTCATGTTAGTAACAGTGTTTGGACAGAAGACAGTTGGAGGTTCATTGTCTGCATTAGGCAACAGAAGACAAATATTAATTTTACATTACAAAAAATACCTTATTAGACCAAAAAGAACTTTCAATAAAAAAATACCTACCAACAACTGTGATGTTAAATTCACATGATCCTTCATTTAGTGCAGTATCATTAGCTCTGCATGTCACTGTAGTTAAGCCTACTGGATATAAGTCGCCTGACATCACAACATTGCCGAGACTGTCCTCACATATAATGTTGGCAACATCAATGATAGTGTCATTATTATCTTTGGCTGTTGGTAATGGTAACCAAGTCACATTAGCATCTGCATTTCCAGCATCCACATTTATGACAGTATTGTTTGGACAAGTGACAATTGGAGTTCCTTTGACTGCCATTAGCAACTTTCTTCCATTTCTATGATATTCTTTAAAAAGAAAAAAGAGAAAATTATTCAGTAAAATTATTGTAATCTTCATATAGCAGAGTTCAGTACCAATGTGTAATAAATATAGTAAAACATTTTCTAGAAAAACCTTTAAAAGTAACAACAAAATAAAGGCAATTGTGTGTTTTGGGGTGTTTTGGGGCGTTTGATTGGGTGAGCTGGTATAGCTAAGGACTTCCAAGGACTTGATAATTAAAGGGAACAATAAGAACACTAATCCCCAGATGAAGTACTCATGGTCCTTGAAAGTCATTCATGCACAAACAAATGGAACAATGGGAGGTCATTGGAAGTATAGTAAACCAATGTGTGTGTGTGTGTGTGTGTGTGTACTTACACGCCATTCGTTGTGGGGTACCAAACACAATGGAACAATGGTACCCCACAGAGAATCTTTAGAAATGCTGGTACCCCACAGGGGAATTCAATAGAAAAGGGATAATAGAACGAAAACAGGGATAATAGAACGAAACAAAGAAGTACCCAACAAGTGGGCATATGTGAGAGTGTGTGCGTGGGTGTGGGTGTGTGAACGTACACACCATTCGTTGTGGGGTCCAAAACACAATAGAACAATTGGACCCCACAAGGTAACTATAGAAAATCTTGTACCCCACAGGAGAATTATAAGGAAAAGGGATAATAGAACGAACAAAGGAATACCCCACAAATCAATGTGCGTGAGGGTGTGTGCGTGTGCGTGTGCGTGTGCGTGTGCGTGTGCGTGTGCGTGTGCGTGTGCGTGTGCGTGTGCGTGTGCGTGTGCGTGTGCGTGTGCGTGTGCGTGTGCGTGTGTGTGAACGTACACACCATTCGTTGTGGGGTCCAAAACACAATAGAACAATTGGACCCCACAAGGTAACTATAGAAAATCTTGTACCCCACAGGAGAATTATAAGGAAAAGGGATAATAGAACGAACAAAGGAATACCCCACAAATCAATGTGCGTGAGGGTGTGTGTGTGTGTGTGTACTTACACGCCATTCGTTGTGGGGTACCAAACACAATGGAACAATGGTACCCCACAGAGAATCTTTAGAAATGCTGGTACCCCACAGGGGAATTCAATAGAAAAGGGATAATAGAACGAAAACACTGATTATCGAAGTAGCCAAACGTGAATACCTGAAGCTCGGCCACGACGTAGCTCAACATGGCTATATCCGAAACAAGCTACGCGAATTGGGTCGCCTCGTCATCCAACTGCGAAAAAACACCAACCTACCAAATGCATCACTTGAAGTATTCATCCATCCCCACCACCTCAATGATATATTCAAGGCTGTTCAGGATATCGCAGGCTTCAGTGAAGTAAAGCAGTTGTATAATGTTCCATCTCTAGCACTGAAGATTGGGCATTCCATCAAGAAATGTGCAGTCATTCTCAAAGGAAATGCTCTGGAGTCCGGTGAAAGGCACAAAGCACAAACATCCGACCAGTTCTTGCAATTGTGTGAAATGAAATGGAGCGAACATGTGTCCACCCATGCGCACAGAACGCTGTACCAAGGAAAGCGTAATAACCCCACCATTCTCCCCACAAATGCTGATGTGGTTAAAATGTCATCGTTTCTCAATGACACTGGTGACAGGCAATTGCGACTCCTTCAAGCTGCCCGGGGGAAACAAGTCATCGCACCCTGGAAGATATTGAATGAGGTCACACTGTGCAGCCTCATTATGTTCAATCGCAGGAGGCAGGGTGAAGTTTCCAAGATGAAAGTTGAAGATTTCAACAAGCACAGTACATCTGTTGTCAATAGGGACTGCGTGCTCACTGATCTCGAAAGGCACCTCTGCAAAATGTTCAAAGTCGTTGAAATAGTTGGTAAGAGGGGCAGAACTGTGCCGGTCCTTCTCAGCAACGAGGCCATGACGTGGTTGAATGCTCTGGTTGCAAAGAGAATTCAAGCTGGAGTTGCACAGGATAACGTGTACTTGTTTGCACGGTCTTGTTATGGAGGCATGAGCCATATTCGAGGAAGTGACTGTCTCAGAGCGTATGCAAACGATGCAGGCCTCGACAATGCTGACAGCATCCGCTCTACCAAACTTCGAAAACATGTGGCGACTGCATCACAGATTCTTGCCTTGAAGGACCATCAGCTGGAAACCCTGGCAGACTTCATGGGTCACGATTTGCGAGTCCATCGTGAATACTACCAGATGCCAGATACCGTCCAGAGGGTTACTCAACTGTCACGACTTTTCCTCAGCTTGGAGAGGGGCAACTTGGAGTCCCAGCTTGGCAAATCACTGCAAGAGTTACATGTCACTGGAGGTATGTACAGCCACTGTGAAAACTAATATCTCCTCTGTGTGTACCTCACTTTTTTTGTTCGCTCCCAATTGCCTACATGTAGGTGACCGACATTTTCTCATCCCCTCTCGCCCCCTCCCTCCACCGTGGCTAGCACATTCTTACGCGAGCAGAAATACTTTAATCATTTCTTTGTTGTTCTTTATTTATTTGCAGAGGGCTTCACCACTGATGACGGCAGCAGTGATTCTTCTGACTACTGTGACTCGAGTGATGATTCTAGTGATAACAGTAAGTTTTGGCTGTTTATATTTTTTGTTTCCATCTGTTTTTCAGTCCATCTATTTTCCTCTATCTTTCTTTCTATTTCTCTTTCTCTCTATTAACCCTCCTATAGGTTTAACACTCAAAGACACTCAAAATGTTTATGTCTCTCTTAACCCATTGACTTTGTGCAGTGCACTCAAATACACTCAAAATTTGTATGTAACTCCCAACCCATTGACTTTGTGCAGTGCACTCAAATACACTCAAAATTTGTATGTAACTCCCAACCCATTGACTTTGTGCAGTGCACTGAAATACACTCAAAATTTGTATATAACTCCCAACCCATTGACTTTGTGCAGTGCACTCAAATACACTCTAAATTTGTATGTAACTTCCAACCCATTGACTTTGTGCAGTGCACTCAAATAAATGCAAGGACATGTGGCTAGGAGGTAAAACTAAAACCACTCAACAGTACATACACAGCTCTGTGTGACTCTGTGGTTTGACCTACTAATTGGCAATGCACCCCAAAATACTCAAGTGACTGTCTGTGAGTGCCGTGCTGACTGGGCCAAATTTCAGCCTGGGCATAGGAGGGTTAACCCTCTATAGGTTTAACACTCAAAGACACTCAAAATTTTTATGTCTCTCTTAACCCATTGACTTTGTGCAGTGCACTCAAATACACTCAAAATTTTTATGTAACTCCCAACCCATTGACTTTGTGCAGTGCACTCAAATACACTCAAAATTTGTATGTAACTCCCAACCCATTGACTTTGTGCAGTGCACTCAAATAAATGCAAGGACATGTGGCTAGGAGGTAAAACTAAAACCACTCAACAGTACATACACAGCTCTGTGTGACTCTGTGGTTTGACCTACTAATTGGCAATGCACCCAAAAATACTCAAGTGACTGTCTGTGAGTGCCGTGCTGACTGGGCCAAATTTCAGCCTGGGCATAGGAGGGTTAATGGAGTGTCGTGGCCGAGCGGTCTAGCTTACCGGACTCAAGTTCTGGTGTTAGCAGCAGAATGTGGGTTCGAATCAGCCGTGACACTTGTGTCCTTGAGCAAGACACTTAACCATAATTGCTTCTCTCCACCCAGGGGTTAAATGGGTACCTGTGAGGGCAGAGTTGGTTGATTAGCCCTATGTGCTGTAATGGCAGCAATTGAGCTGTATACTCCCCAGGGAGCTGAGATGGTTTCAGGAATGATTTATGAGCCTGATGAGCAGGGGTAATAATAGGCGCCTTGAGCACCACTCAGTTGGTGGATACGTGCGCTATATAAGTCCACACATTATTATTATTATTATTTCTCTTTCTCTGTCTCTAGCTGGCTGCACCGAGAGTGAATGATTTCCTATGTCTAAATTGTCTTTAATTACTTTGTGTTATAGGAACTTGTGAAGCCAGTGTCCCATCCACTAGTCGGGCCTCCCCGTTATCTCGAAGAGGGCAGCATCGTCCATGGACTGTAGAAGAGAAGAGAGACGTCATGGAGGGACTACAGAGATTTTTTCTGATGAAGAAACTACCCGGCAAACGTGACATTAAAACGGCCTGTCCTGTGGCACTCGCGACTCGAACGTGGCGGAACATTAAAGACTTTTGCAAAAACACAATGAAGCTCTATCAAAGTTGAAAGTTAGAGTGAACTGAAAAGGTATTGTACGCCTTGTGAACAGACAATAGAAAAACAAGTTAAGCCAAAAAGACAAATGTACCTCCAAATTGCCCAGCGAGCACATTTATCATTCCTGTGTTCATTGACTAATTATGCTGACTATTTATGCTGACTAATTATGCGGAAGATGCTTACAGATAGTTAATATCTCCCAAGCACTAAGAAAACATTATGCCATATGCCTAAAGTGCAGGTAATCATCACAGACAGTGATTGTGTATGTTGTCCTCAATTTGATAGATACTACCCAAATTGTACCACTGTCCTCCGTTTGATAGAATACCAAGTATCGTCTCAGTTTGCTGTGGTCTACATGTATGTGTGTGTGTGTGTGTGTGTGTGTGTGTGTGCACAGGCGTAGCATACACTATGTGGACTTCGGAAGAAAGGATGTCCACATAGTGTAGGAACTCTGTGCACTGTGTGGACTTACACACGTCCACACAGTGTTTTTGGACTTTGGAAAAGTACGAATATCTCTGAAATTAATTTGTCTAGGCAAGGTTCTATAGAAAATCGACAGGAGAATTATAAGGAAAAGGGATAATAGAACGAACAAAGGAATACCCCACAAATCAATGTGCGTGAGTGTGTGAACGTACACACCATTCGTTGTGGGGTCCAAAACACAATAGAACAATTGGACCCCACAAGGTAACTATAGAAAATCTTGTACCCCACAGGAGAATTATAAGGAAAAGGGATAATAGAACGAACAAAGGAATACCCCACAAATCAATGTGCGTGAGGGGGTGTGTGTGTGTGTGTGTGTGTGTGTGTGTACTTACACGCCATTCGTTGTGGGGTACCAAACACAATGGAACAATGGTACCCGACAGAGAATCTATAGAAATGCTGGTACCCCACAGGGGAATTCAATAGAAAAGGGATAATAGAACGAAAACAGGGATAATAGAACGAAACAAAGAAGTACCCCACAAGTGGGCATATGTGTGTGTGTGTGTGTGTGTGAACGTACACACCATTCGTTGTGGGGTCCAAAACACAATAGAACAATTGGACCCCACAAGGTAACTATAGAAAATCTTGTACCCCACAGGAGAATTATAAGGAAAAGGGATAATAGAACGAACAAAGGAATACCCCACAAATCAATGTGCGTGAGGGTGTGTGTGTGTGTGAACGTACACACCATTCGTTGTGGGGTCCAAAACACAATAGAACAATTGGACCCCACAAGGTAACTATAGAAAATCTTGTACCCCACAGGAGAATTATAAGGAAAAGGGATAATAGAACGAACAAAGGAATACCCCACAAATCAATGTGCGTGAGGGTGTGTGTGTGTGTGTGTGTGTGAGAGTTTGTTTGGGCATTCAAACCGGGGACCTATAACAAAAGGGACAATACGGCTCCAGTTGCTATCACAATGGAAGTAGTATGGAAAATGGGGGAACTGGGCCAAGTACCTAAAAATGGGCGTATTTGCTAAGATTTTTGTAAAAAAGGTAGGAGGATGAGGAGGATGAGTTTGAAGAGGTTGATGTTAATGAGATTGATGATGACGTGGCACTTAGACTCTCACGTTAGAGCATGAAAGGTTGTGAGTAGTAGTAGGGGAGAATATGTAAATGTATGTTTTAAAAAAATCACTCAGAATATGTGTGAAAAAAATATCACCAAAAAAATTGATAAAAAGAAAAAACCAAAAAATTTAATGTAGGTGAATATTGAAAGAGATTATGGAAGAAGGAAGAAGATATTTATCGAAATGGACATTGCAAGAATTGAAAAATTTTACCAGAGAGCATAAACCAATTTTTATACTGCGAGATAGTAGAACGACAAAAATAAATAAACGGTCTTATTACGAAGCGGTAAAAAGATGGTTCCGTCGTCATAAACAAAAGCCATTATATAAATTAAATTTAGTCGAATTGAGAGAGCGTATAGCGTCTGAAAATATTGAGCTACCTCAACGCGGTATAGGAAACAGAGGTCAGTTGTTAAAAAAAGACTACATCGCCGCTATTAAAAGGTTTTTAAATCAAGAAGAAGAGTTGAGATTTAGCGCACAGATTGACGGTAGAAAATATTTACGTGAACGAAAAATTACTATTCCGCTTAATCATAGCAAAGAAAAAGATTTAAATATTTTTTGGGAGGCGGTAAAACCAAAAATTTAAGCCAAGTTTGTTTTAGACTTGAGAGAATACAAGTCGTTTAAGTTTATGATATATATACGTATTAAATTACTTAAAGAAAAACTAGACGATACGATCGATGACGAGGTTTTTAGTTTTCATAATTAAAGTCAAATTGTTTTATTGAATTTGGATGACATTGAAAATATATTTAATACCGTTTTTTCACAAATTTAGACATGTTAGAAAAATGGACGCAAAGGGGTTCCGGGTGGGAGATTGATCGTATCGTAGATATGAGTATAACTTACGGGAGATATCAACCTTTGAGAGGAAGTTCTTATATCGAGCTACCTATTTACATAAAAAATAAAAAAGCGTGCATCAACGTAAAAAACAAAGACGATGATTGTTTGCGATGGGCGCTTCGTGTCGCTCGTTTTCACATGAACAAAGAAAAAGGAATAAAAATAGAACATTCATATAGACTCTCAACATACCCGACGGAGGATGGTTTAAATTTTGACAATATTAACGCTCCTACACCAATCAGTCAGATTAAGCGAGTAGAGAAACAAAATGTTATAGCGATAAACGTTTTTGGTTACGCGGAGCGCGAATCAAAATCAATACTAGTTTACAAACTTAGCGATCAACCCGCGGATATAGATCGTATTAATTTATTATTAATTCATAAAGAAGAAAAAGAAGGTACTAAATCTCACTACGTTTGGATTAAAGATGTGAATAAATTACTTTACGATCAAACGAAACATCACGAACGTAAACATTTTTGTTTGAGATGTTTACAGGGTTACTCAACGGAAGCGTATCTTGAAAACCACGTAAAAATGTGTAAGGGAATTAACGACAGACCGTCAATGGTCGTTATGCCTGAAAAGGGAAAAAACGATACGCTAAAATTTATAAATTTTCATAAAAAGATGAAAGTTCCTTTCGTTATATATGCCGACTTTGAAAGTATTATAAAAAATCTTGACGATTTAAATTCTACGAATACTAAAAAACTACAAGAACACGTCGTTTGCGGTTATTCGTACGTTATCGTTCGGTGCGATGGTGAAACTCGTTCTCCCGTTGTATATCGAGGGGAAGATGCCGCGGAACATTTTTTAAACGAATTAGAAAAGGAAGAAGAAAATATTAACGAGATGATTAAAAATCCTTAAAAATTATACATGACAGAAGAAGATGTAGAAGATTTTAAAAATGCTAGCAAGTGTTGGATATGCGAAAAGAGATTCTTTGAAGGTGATGACAAGTTTCGCCAAGTTAGAGATCATTGTCACATCACCGGTAAATATAGAGGAGCGGCGCATAGTAAATGTAACTTACAACTAAGTTTAAAACCGGGTAAAACTTTTATTCCAGTCGTATTTCATAATTTGCGAGGCTACGATTCTCATCTCATTATGCAAGCCGCGAGTCTTACGCGAGGAAATCTAACGTGTATTCCAAATAATATAGAAAAGTACATATCTTTTTCAATCAGGCAACTACGATTTATCGACAGCGCTCAATTTTTACTAGCGTCGTTAGAACAACTCGTAAAACCAAACAACGTTTTTCCAATTACTAAAAAGTTTGAACCTAATTTAGAAAAATTTAATCTTGCTAAAAGCAAGGGTATTTATCCTTACGAGTACATGGATAGTTTTGAAAGATTTGAAGAAAAACACCTTCCTTTACAAGAAGCATTTTATAGTCGTTTAAACAAGCAACATATTACCGAAGAACAATACGAGCATGCAAAGAATGTTTATAACAAGTTTGATTGTAAAAATTTAGGAGACTATCACGATTTATACGTGCGTACGGATACTTGCTTATTAGCGGATGTGTTTGAAAATTTTCGTACCACTTGTATGAAGCAATACGATTTAGATCCGGCTAATTATTATACCAGTCCAGGATTGAGTTGGGACGCTTTATTAAAACATTCGAAAGTTGTTTTAGAATTGTTTACGGATGTTGATATGCATTTATTTATAGAAAAATGCACTAGATGAGGAACGTGTATGGCGAGTAAAAGATACTCTAAAGCAAACAATGTACATTTACCCGATTACGATAAAACAAAACCAACGAGTTACATTATGTATTTAGACGCGAATAATTTGTACGGCTATGCGATGAGTCAACCTTTACCAACGGGTAATTTTAAATGGATGACTAGTAAACAAATTGACAGACTCTCGGATAAAGGATTAAAACGTGGAAAGGGATGCATTTTAGAAGTTGATTTGGAATACCCTAAAGAATTACACGATTCTCACGATACATATCCACTCGCGCCAGAGACGTTAAAAGTACCGAAAGAATGGATGAGTGAATTTCAACGAACGTTATTAAACGACAAACCCGCTCCAAACGTTTATAAATTAGTTCCCAATTTATACAACAAATGCAACTACGTGCTTCATTATCGTAATTTACAATTGTATTTACAACTCGGTATGAAACTAACTAAAATTCATCGCGTTTTAGAATTTGATGAATCACCATGGATGAAGTCATACATTGATTTAAACACCCAACTCAGAAAAAACGTAACGTCAGATTTTGAAAAAGATTTATACAAACTGATGAATAATTCAGTTTTTGGAAAAACGATGGAAAATGTACGAAAACGCGTCAACGTAAATTTCAAGCGATTAAACGATGAAAAAGCAGAAAATCAAATTCTTGCATTAATCGCGAAACCAAATTTTGCCGAGGTTAGGATTTTTGATAACGATTTAGCGGCGATTCACATGCATAAAATAAAACTAGTACTCAACCGCCCAGTATACGTTGGAATGAGCATTCTTGATTTATCTAAACATTTAATGTACGATTTTTATTACAACCATTTAAAAAGTAAATACGGTAACGAGTGCAATTTGCTTTACACGGATACGGACAGCTTGTTACTCGAGATTCAAACGGAAGATGTTTATAAAGATATGAAAAAGGACAAGCATTTATACGATTTTAGTAATTATAAAGATTATTTAAAAAATAAATACGGTTACAAGGTAAAATTATATTACTCTGACGCTAGTGAAACTGAGCAAGCGCGGCTTAAGATTGAAACGAATGAGGTTTTTAAAGAAAAAGAAAAAAATACCGAGTTGTATAATTTTTATTACAAACATTTAAAAAATAAATACGACGATAAAGTAAAAGTCCTTTACACGGATACGGGCAGTTGCACTCTCGAGATTGAATCGAACCGAGGTTTATAAAGAAATGAAAAAAACTAAAGATTTATACGATTTTAATGATTACAAAGGTCATTTTCTATTTTCTGAAGAAAATAAAAAAGTGATTGGTAAAATGAAAGACGAGACTGGAGGAATTCAAATCTCTGAATTTGTCGGTTTAAGACCAAAAATGTACTCTATACTTTTATCGAATGAAGAAAAAATAAAAAAAGCTAAGGGTGTTAAAAAACAAGTTTTAAAAAAGAAAATTAAACACGAAAACTATAAACAAGTTTTATGCGATTTAAAACCATTACATCACCCTATGAATTTTATTAGAAATGAAAAACATAGTGATATTTTATTTACTCGCGTTGTATATAATCTATCTCCTTTAGACACAAAGAGATATACACTGAGCAAAAATATAAACGCCCCATGTTTCAACCTGACCCCCACCGTGTCCACATGCATGTCCATGATTGCCAGACGCCACTATCGTGTTCTAACGGACAGTAATCTGTAGCATATTGAACAACAAAATGAATTTTGTATGATTTTGCATCCTCTAAGGCTAATAAAAGTTTCAAAGTGCCACATGGGGCGTTTATAATTTTGTTCAGTATATTTTAGAGGATGGAATACATACTTGTTCTTACGGTCATTATAGTCTTAGCGACTAACAACCACTTAAGCTAAAACGGGTGGATTTTCTGTATCTCGAGGAATAATTTGTAATTCTTCTCTTACAAAACTACGAGCGGGACCCGCGTCTACGCCTAGCGTCGCAGATGCTAAATAATACAAGATGGGCTGATTCGCAGCTTTCATCGTTTTAGCTAATCTATAAATTTTTATACTCCATATAGGATCGGTCGCGCGGCGTCTCGTATCTTTTTCAGCTTCACTGGGTGCGTATAAATATCGAACTAAACTGCTAGTTGGGATTCTTTTTTCATTCTTTTTAGCAATAGCTGGTGAGGCTGGATTTTGCTCGACAGCGGGTAATTTAATCGCGTCTTTAGGTTTTAAATTGACGAGTCGCGTCGTTGAGTTATTTAACGCTTTTACGACCGCGGGTAATCTTTTAACCCATTCTTTATTTCGTGATTCTGTCACTATTTCTTGCGCGTATTGATGAGAAAATATTCTTTCACCCAAAGTTCTATTAAATCGCTCTACTATACCTTGGGCTCTATGATTACCGGCTTCGCTTCTTTGGATTTTTACAACATGTTTACTCATTAATACGTTTACGCTACTCATAAATTCTTTTCCAGGGTCGACTTTTAAAATTTTTGGCAAAGTTAACGGCGAACGTTTATATATTTTTTCAAACGCGTTACAAACTTGAGCGGCAGTTTTATCGGTTAATGGTTCCGCTTCTTTATATCTGCTGGCTTCATCCACAGCGGTTAACGCGTACTTGTACGTCTTTTTACCTATACTATCGTGTGGAAGAAACAATAAATCTGCTTGATGAACCTCATTTGGTTTTTCTAACGTTGAATTTGAACTGGTTGGTCTAGGAATATATTTAGGATAGGGTAAGTATATTTGCCACAGCGCTTGCTTTTTTATCCACTGTGAAACTATTTTTTTATTCACCCTCGTTTCTTTAGCTAATTTATTCATCGCGTCGAGACCTTTGTAGTATCCTTTCGGACTATAATAGACGTTTGATAGCTTCTGTCTCGTTCGTTTATCCATTTTTTAATATTGCGCAATATATTTTATTCCGTAGAATTTTTAGGCATGATAGAGTCTGGTAAAATTCCTTGTTGAACTAAGCACATTTGCGTCATCGAAGATAATCCAACCGTAGCGGTGAGTTTTAGTCCGTCTTTTATATTCAATTTTCCTAAATTGGCTGGTTCTACGCTTAATACTTTTTTACCGAGCATGCTGTATAAAACGGTAAAAAGTCCCAAAACGGCGCTGTGATAAGCTGAATCGGCGATTGTTTTTGTATCCATCATATTTTATACTTGTTAAATATAATAATTTTTTTAATTTTTTTATTCCATTTCAAAAACAGCGAGTTCTCTCGTTGACGGTGACGGTGGGGTAGGTTTTTGAAGCGCGGGTTTAGGTGAAGGTGGTGGTGCGATTGTTGGTTTTGACGGCGCTGGCTCTTGTTTACTAAAAAAGTAGTAAACAAAACCTCCAGCGAACAAGGCAATAGCGATATAGTAGTAGTTTATTCCAGAGCTTGTTTCTTTTTGAATATCCGCTGTATAACGAGTTTTGGATACGCTTGAGCCGCGAGGCGCACCTTTTTTTAATTCTTGTTTTTTCTTTTTATTAAGTTCGGCGAGTCTTTTTCCAGCCGCGACTCTGTTTCGGTTTTTATCTTTTACATCTTTTTAGTCGGTGTTTTCGTTACCGTTGATGGTGAAGCGTTTATCGTCTGATTCGCATTCTCCAACTCGTTCGTCTCCATCGCTTTTATTATCTATACAAGATTCTTCTTTTCTTTTTAAATGTTTTACCGTAATTAACATTGTTGAGAGCGGCGCTACCAACATGCCGTACTTGTAGTATATTTCACACGCTACGGTAGAAAGCATGCTCGAAATGAATGGATCTTTTTCTAAATCTGAAATTAATTTACCTTCATCGTCAATTTCAAAATGATGACCGTATAAATCAATGCGATTTAAACTAAATCCTAATAATTTGGCGTATAATGTTAAAATGGCGCTACCTAAAGACTGCGTTATATCACGACCTAATTTAGTTTCGTATTGCGCGTGTAATACATCTCGCTCTTCCGTAGACAAAGCTTCAATGTCGCTGACGGAATACTCTTTACCAAAAAAAATTTTTGAATCTCCTCCCGCTACAACGGACAAGAGTCGTACATCTCGTTGCTGCTGCTTCAACAGCAAGCTGTCGATCGTATTATCATCTGCGGACGAGCTTAACATGGAGGGATTTTCGTTTAATAGTTTGTGAACTTGTTCCATTTATTATTAAATAGCTATATTATATTTTTTAATTTATCTAAAAAAGCTAACAATTGTAACGTTTTATTACTATTTAAAATTGAAACAACTTCTTCTATAACTCGTTCTGTTTTAATAAAACGAGTTCTTCTATAAATGTTTTACTATCGATATAGAACAAATGGTTTATTATTTTAAATTCAGCGTTGGTATTTAAAAATTATTCTAGTTCATCTTTTCCTTTTTCAGTATTAGTAAGTTGTACAAGATTATATATAAAATCATTTACCTCTTCAGGATCTAAATTTTTTAATAAATCTTGTACTCGTTCAGTATTTATATTTAGTAATATATCTTTTACATTCATATTTTTTAATAGATCTTGTACCTCTTCAGGATCTCTATTAACAAATAGATCTTTTCCAGTATTAGTAAGTTGTTTAAGATTATATATAAAATCATTTACTTGTTTAGTATTCATATTCATTAATAGATTATATAATATATTTGTTTTTAAATAAAACAAGTAACCTACTAACAACCTACAAGTAACCTACAGGTAACCTATAGATAACCTACAAGTAACCTATAGATAACCTACAGGTAACCTATAGATAACCTACAAGTAACCTACAGGTAACCTATAGATAACCTACAGGTAGCCTATAGATAACCTACAGGTAACCTATAGATAACCTACAGGTAACCTATAGATAACCTACAGGTAACCTATAGATAACCTAGTCACGTATTTCATAATCGGTAGGTTGATCCGTTTTTTAAATCAATTTACAATGTTTAACTCGTTTTAATTTCTCGCGTACCCGCTCTCTCAACTCGGCCTTTGGTATAACATCATTTTCTCGAAGACAATTCTCGAACGAATCTCTGTCTTTACAATAAAATAAACACATCCATTTGAGTTGCTCTCTAAAATCTTTTAATACGCTATTATATTTTTGTGAGATGACCCAACAGCTGTGATTAGCGTGTCGACCACTAAAAGCCAAGTGTACCAATGCATTCGTCTCATCTTGACAAAAAGAATTATATCGCAAATCTTTACTCGCGCTACAATCGTCGATGATGTACAACGTCTCGATTCCTTTCAATATGTCGCTATACATTTCTATCGCTTTGTTTAACGTATAATCTTTTAAATCATCAACCAGCACTCGCTCGTCGTTCCAAATCCATTTTCTGTTTTGATACGCGTCGTTGTCGCCGATGGTGGGACATAATACGATAATCATTTCGAAATGTTTAAAATATTCGTTTTCTAATAAATTTAAAACAAATTCAGTTTTTCCGCATCCGGTTTGACCACAAATTAATGCAGCGTGTGGATATTTAGGCAACATTCCCTTTTAGTATTAGTCTTTAATACTAATAATCAACAGATTCAAAACGCCCGTTTTTTATAACGAGTTGCGCGTCCATAATAATAAAAGTATACATGTACAAGTCACCCGGGGCTTCCGCTTCTTTATCTATTTGGATGGTAATTCCTTCGGATAAGTTTTGTACTCGTCATCCGCTTCCGTGTATTTTATTGTCGTCGCTCGTTCTCATATCTAAAAACAAGCCGTATCGATCGAGTAAATAATCAGCTTGTTTGACGTTGGATAAATCTAGAGCTTTAACGACTTGAATAGCGTGTTGTTTGCTCGAATCGCCGAAATATTTTTGAATTTCTTCCCAATGTTGATACCTTCTCATTCCGTGCGCGTAGAGTTGATTGGGAACGCCTTCGATCGTAATTGAAACTTTATTAATTTTTGGATTATAAAACTTGTTTGATTCTTGTACGTCGGGTTCTTTAAATAAAAACAATATTCCTTTCATACTTTTTGCGGGGGTATTTAAATTTATATTCCACGTCGTATCGCGTTTGTTTAACGGGGTCACGCTCTGTCTTAGTACGCGATCAAACAATATTGACAAACGGTTGCTATATTGATTTTTGATCGTTCGAGCGAGTTCCGGCATATGAACGACTTGGTATTCTAAAGAAATCCCGCTTATGATATATTTTGCATTATCATCGGTGCTTTTAATCACGCTCGAAAATTTATTAAACACGAGTTCGTAAGTCAATCGATCTCCGATCCCCGATTGGTAGTAGGGCTGATGATCGGTTAACAATTCAAAATCGAGCGGAATGTAATATCTATTTTTATACGTATCCGCGATAGCTTCGTCTTTTCCTCCGTTATGGCCCTGTCACACTGTTGCGTATCGTACTAGCGTATGCCAGCGTATGAAAATTATCACTCATACGCTGGTATACGGTGACATACGCTAGGGGTACGTTAGGCATAGGTTGTATACGTTTCAAGCACGGTGGCATACGCTGGCATACGCTGGCATACGCTGAGGCACAAATAAATTTTTAAGCATGCTTAAAAGTTTTGTGCGTATGCGGACGTATGGTTAATACGCTAAGCATACGCTAGGCATACGCTGAATACGCTAGAGGTACGATATAGGTACGTTACTCATAGGTCGAGTACGCTGGACATAAGTTGCCATACGTTGGCATGAAGGTGTACCGTACAGGTAGCGTTTTGATAGCGCATTGAAAGGCCGCAGATTATATAGGCACTTTGTCACGTGATAGGCGGATATGCGGTACGCTGGGCATGCGCAGTTCATACGCTACTCATACGCTAGCCATACGCAGAGTACGCTGTCCATACGCTGACATACGCTGGTCGTACGCTGACATTTGCTGACATTCGCTGTCCATACGCTGTCAATACGCTTGCCATACGCTACTCATACGCTACTCATAGGTTCAATACGGTAAGTATACGCACAATTATGTATTTTCAAGGGCTTTTTGTGCGTATGAAAATTATATTATGAATTTTCATACGCAACTCTTACGTTTCTCTCATACGCAACAGTGTGACAGGGCCATTACCGGCGGGAACCTTATCGCTAGCGTTTATTCTTAATTTAGTCACGTTTGCAGTTTCGATTCCTTGATACGCTAGATTGTCGCGTTGATCTTTCGTTAACCATTCGTCTTTATAACAATTGAACACATCCGCATCGTCTAATGAAAATATTTCATTTCCTTCCATTTTAATAATTATATGTTTTACGATGGCTCTACCTATATTTTGTACCATCGTTCTCGTATCATCATCCGCAGAAACAAGTTGTATATTGAAAGCTAATCGAACCGCATTTGGAACGATGACGTCGTTTATTCCTAAATTTGGAAAACGAATCGTCAACAATTGATTTTCGGTAATCGTGCTTGGATTGTTTGTAATGACGACTTTTTGACGCAATCCTTTTATACCTCTCGGTTCTCTCGTTCTTCTGTATGGATCGAGTACATCTCCGTATGCATTAGTCATATTTTATAGTTGTTAAATATAAAATAAAATAAAAAGTAAAATGGTGTCTATAGCGATGATGATTGGAGGCGCGGTAGTCAACGCGTTGGCATTTACCGGATTAAATTTTTTATTTGGTAGTCTACGTTCTAACGACGCCGAACAAGAACGAAAAAGGCACGATTTAGCGCTAGAACAACTTTCGAAAGCCAGAGACGAATTTAGTAAAAAAAACGTTTAAAATATCTAGATTATTTAAACGAAAAAATACAAAAAGAATCGAGCGCTAAAAGAACGTTTAACAACGTTAACGATGCGATGAGAGAATATTATAATGTAGCCGGTGAACAATTTAATTTACCGAAAGATTTATACAACGAGCCACAACTAGAAGATTTTTACGTTCCTAGCGAGGATCAAAAAACGCGAGAAATTTTATTTATCGTAATAGGGATGAGTATAGTGGGCTACGTGAGTTATAAATTCTTTAAAAAAGATAAAAAGTAATTATAAAATGGACGCAGAAGGCCGTGATGATTTTGATCGTGATGATCAACAACGACAATAAGATGATCGACAACGACAACAAGATGATTTTGATCATCAACAACAACAACATTTTCGAAAAAGATTAGCAAATTTACGAGAGGATGCGGCGCCTACATTACCATCGACAGATAGTCACTACATTGAAAACTTTTATAAAATTGTAAATAAAGATTGGGAATATAAACCACCCCAATATGAAAAATGTCACGTACTTGACGATGGTATTTATTTTATGGATGATGGAAAAAACGTAAAGTTGACGCTTGATAAGAAAAACAGAAACTTTGCCGCGTTAAGTACAATAGCCAGTAGAGCCAGCCGCGTTGGCTTTAGCCAAACTAGATTTATGAGAGAAGAATTGGGTATAATAAACTGGAGCGCAACCAAAACAAAAATAACACTAGAGGTACAAGAAAAAACAGATGAAACTTTTAAAAAAAACTAGAACCCCGACCACCATCACCAGCAGTTGTTGATAAAACACCTCTTCGTAAAGATATACCGCACGAGTTACCAACTACACCTCAAGATGAAGAGGATGAACAGTTTTACGACGCTAATGGTATTGAAACAAGTGATATACTAGTAAATAATGCAATAGATACGATTGATGAATATATTAGTTTTCTCGGTCGAATCGCGGAAACTCGTGAAGAAAAGAATATATACCGTGAAATAAGGGGTTACGCAGATCTTATGAAAACAACGCAAGGACATAAATTAAAATTTGAAGCTGAATTGCATGTACGAAACAAAGAATTAACCGATATTAGAGATAGAATCGCTAACAGTGATGTAGGAGATGAAAATGCGGTGCAACAACTTGTACAACGAGAGCAAGAATTATTAGACGAAATATCAACGATTAAAGAACAAATAATCAAGTTTGATGATCAGAGTAGAAGCCAAATTAATAGATTTAAAGAAACGTTATATAAAATAAAAAATAGACAAAACGTTGGGTGAAAAAATTAAAACTATTTAAAGAACAAGGTATAACGGTCGTCAGTATATTGACGACCTTTGTTATGGTTATTACTGCTATCGGTGAAGGGATTGCCCTTGCAGTAAATTCAGTTTTACCTAAACCCGCACCACCAAAACCTACACCTCCAAAACCCGCACCACCTAAACCAACACCTCCAAAACCCGCGCCACCCAAACCCACACCTCCAGAACCTAGCGGTGGCACTGTAAAAGAGTGGATACAAAAAACATTAAAAAATCTAGCGAGTGTATTAGCTAAACTAGGAGCAAAAGCTTTAGCCGCTTTACCGGCTATTATAGGATCGATAATAAGTTGGCTATTGACTACCATTTCAAAAGTAGTATCGTGGACGGTGGAACATTTGTGGCTAGCTTTAATGGGGGTTGGAGTACTAGTTTTAACTTGGGTGCGGGAAAAACTCTAGCCTTAGCGACTAACGCTAGCTTAACAATTCATAAATCATAACGCCGAGTCCGGTTAAAACGGCAAAACCAATAATTAAAGCATTTTTTTTCTTCTTGGTGGTTGTCGCGTGATTCTTTCAAATGGTCTTTATTGTAGCCTTTAAAGAGTCTTCTTTTATTGTAGCCTTTAAAGAGTCTTCTTTTATTGTAGCCTTTAAAGAGTCTTCTTTTATTGTAGGGGGAGATTCTTGCACACTCGATACTTGATCATTAGATTCTTTCACAGCTTCGCTAGCGTGCGCTTGCTTGGCAGCGTGCTTAGCGGTTAATGGCGGCGTTGATTGTAAAGGTAAAATAGGGGGAGGAACGGGTTCTGAATTTGTATCTAAATTTGAACCTAGAGATAAATCACTCGTCGCTATTAAAATATTATTGTTGTATCCCGCGTACGTGCCTATTCGTAAATTCATATCACTCGGCATCATGTATAAATTTTCTCCGATAGCAAAGTTTAATTGAGAACGAGCGTATTGTAAAACATCTTGATATCGTTGAATAGAAGATTGTAAATCGACTGGAGAATCAATCTCGGCATTTACTATATTTATAAATTCTCGTTTTGCGTCTAAACCGGTGCCGGACGCAAGAAATCCACTTTTAGCTTGCGTTTGAGCTCCCAAAATCGCGTAGACGTACGTTCTTATAGAATCATTAATCCGTAAAACCTCGAGCTATGCCCAAAGACAATATAAATTTAGTCCACGCTGTTTCAACGCGTTCAGATTGCAAAATGAAACCTACTCTAATGGTGTGTTCTTTACGATTATGTACACCGTCGTCAAAATCCATTCTTTTTTCACCCGGTGCGGCGTTGAGATTGTTGAGAGGAATAGGGCCGGTGTTGGGATTTAAAATATAATTGTCGTAGTTGTGCCCAGGTAGTGGATCGTATCCTTTACCAATGTTTCGCCAAAAATAAGCGATGCCTAATCCATCGCTGTATGTATCGACTTGTTGTTTCCAATGATCCGACGTTGAGAGGTGAAAGTCTTTACATATTCTTTTATACGCGCTTACGTCTATATTGTTTGCAAACGCGCTAAAATAATTTTGAAAAGACGCGGGACAGCTCATTTCTTTTAGCAATCGTCTCATTTGATAATAAATGTGAAATCTAAAAAACTACGAATCATCATATTCGAATGATTTAAATGTTAATAACTTACACCGCAACCCGTCGTACTACACCACGTTGTAAAATTTATTTGATTTTGATAAAAAAATTGCGGATTATGATGCCAATCATCGACTACTTTTTGACTATTAACTTTAGGCAACTTGTAGTTGCTAAAAACATTATCGAAATGTGTGGTGAAAAAATCGTTCTCGTTGGCGTAAATATTTATACTCGTTAAATCGCTAGCGTTAAATTTTGAGGCGCCTCAAAATTTCCAGATTGCGGATACCGTTTCGATAAATTACTCTTAAACGCTAATGGAAACGTCATTTTATTATATTAAATTATAAACTTTTAATAATAAAATGTATCATACCTTTGAAGTTGAAATTGAAAAAAAATGGTGGGTCGGTTCGATTAAACGACGTTATCGATAATCGTGAGGGTAATCTCGCGATATTATTACATAGCGTAAACATTTGGGTGGGATATTACAACGTGCGTAAAAAAGAAAGAATAATTTATCGTACGACGGGTGAGCGACTAGATGTCGTAAAATTTGTTGAACCGGAACTTTACAACATTAACGAAATTATCGATATTATAGTAAAAGATGCGCCTTGGATAACGTTTGTCATCGATAAAACAACGGCTGTTTTCTTGCTAAATTTGACTCAAGAAAACAAATCCGTTAAATTTACGTCAGGGCTAGCTAATTTACTTGGGCTTCACAACGAATTTCTAACTGTGGGAGAATATAGTAAAAAAATTGATGTACAACTTTTTAAAATTCTATACATTCATTGCGATCAAATTTCTACGACTAGAAATTATTTCAACGGTAGACCTTGTGCCATTTTAAACGTTTTTCCCTTGCAAGGTAAATCATTCGGAGAAAGTATGTGGATGGAATATAAAAATCCATTGTTAAAAAAATTAAAAGTCAGTACTTTTAACGCATTGAGCTTTCAAATTAAAGATTCAAAGGGTACAGACATAAATAATCATGGTTTCCCCGTTATTTTAAATCTAGAAATTATATAAATATGGCGAGCATTTATGGACCTCCTCGAACGAGCGGCGGTGTAGCTCTTGCTGCTAGAGACGAAATTGTACGAACATCACCTAGCGAAATTTATGAACACCACGGATACATCAACAGAGATGAAATTTTACAAAGAATACCTCTAGTCGAAAAATACAACGTCGTACTCGGATGGTGGGCTACGTCTAAACTACCCTTTTTCATGTTTAACGAAGTGCCAACGTACTGCTCTGTTTTTGTACATTTTACAAAAGCTAATAATTTTACTTCATATTCAACAACGCGTAAATATGCGGCTGACATTTATTATATTCCTTCTCCAGCGCTAGATAATAGATTTTATTTTGTCGATGATGAAATGTCGCATTTAAGATACGAAATGTGTTTTAAAATGCGAGGTATTCAAAAAGTTTTTGTAGAAGCAACCTTTTTTGGCGAGTTTACCATTAAATTAAATTTTATTTTTATACTATAAATATGGCGAGCATTTATGGGCCCAGTCGTACCTCTAGCGTAGATAGTAGTCAAACAAGTAGCGGTATCGTTAAAGGCAATAAAAACGTTTTTGAAAAACTGGTTATATCGATACAGATGAAATTCAACAAAATATATTATTGTATGAATTAGACGATATATTTCGCATACAATGGTCTAACGGAAGAAACATCTTTTTTCCAAAGTTTGCCGTCTCTGAAGACATAACAAACTCTATAGTTTATTATAAAATTGTACATGGTAAAAGAGTTTATTTTAATACTTTAAAACGTACACTACGGCCGGTGAATGAAATGGATTTTTTTATGATTGAAAGAGATAATCATATTATTTCTTTCGCGGTTGATGAAGGAGTAAAGCTTTTAGAAGGTAAAATTTTCTTCAAAACACCACAAAAAAAAGTTTTTGTACAATCGACCTTTTTTGGATCTTTAGAAACTGGAATCTATTACGATATTAAAATTAAAATTTGGCCGCGAAATTTTAATTAAATTTTAATCTTACTCTATTAATAGAAAACAATGAGCGTACCTATAGAATCAACGAATGTACTTTATCCAAATTTACCGTCTATGACGGATGATGCTAAAACATTTCGTCTGCAAAAAATAGATAACATTCAAAAAGAAATTTTGAAAGAGAGAGACGAACGCGAAGCCGTATATAAAAAATATAATAAAATCATCAACGCTTGCAGTATCGTAGAAACTCTCGTTGAATTGGGCTGTATACGATGAAATTAGAGTTTTAGCCGAAAGTAAACTCGACACCATCAACAGTCACGTTTCAAAAGCGATTGAAGATGGTGTTATTACCCAAGAAGAATTTAATTTAATCGTCAAAGAGCGAGAAAAATACTCTGCGATGAGAGAAAATATTCGTAATAATTCTAGCAAAGCTACGGCTTTACCGGCTAAAACAGAGGTCAAAACCGCTAATGTAGATGTAGAAAAAAAAATTCTTATAGAAAAACTTTTGAGTTTAACCCTTTCATTACCAGCCAGTTGTGCGCCCTCACTCTGCAGTAATAGACACTTCTTTTTTTTTTACATGTGTACTGTACATACCAAATGGCCATGGCTCAGATATATTTGTATGTTAAACTGATGGTAAAAATGAGTATACAAAAGGGAGGAAAATATTGTGCAGATTTTTTAAGTGTAAAAGCAAAACAATGAAATATTTAGATCAGGATTTACACTGAAGAAAAGTAATACAAATGGGTGATATTTCATGCAAATACGGTACATGTATAAGATTTCTTTTCCGTGTGAAAAACAATAACTTGGATGAGATTTTTGGGGATTTTTTTTTGGTTTTCTACTTGGAAATGAACCATTTACTTGTATTCAGTGTACATACATCACAATCCATGCTAACACCCCCACCCCCCCCCCCCATTCAATGTTGGTTTGGACTGTAATCTGCGGCTTGTCCGACCTTTCCCAACATTGAATTGGGGGGTTGAAGGCAAATAGTACAGATTTACAATCAATTGATGTGGTATTTCTCAAAGCAAGGAACTATGCACATAGGTTGTGTACATTGTTTACAGATCATCTTTGTTTGTTTTCGCCTGCCTAATTTGCGGTTACTGCAAACAATGCAGTCGCGTTGCTTTCCATTGGGGTTTTTGCCAGGATATTGCTGTTGCCCTGTCAACTCGATAGGAATATGGTATCTCAACTGACTTGTTGCGTTACGTTCCCAACCCAACAGCAAGCCCTGTACAATCCCTATACGAAAATCAAGGTTACTGACATTTTGTTCCCTGCTATGCTGGTGAATATTACTCTGCTATTGACAATACAGATATTCAGCATATGGAAAAAACCTCTTTCCACCATTTCAAGCTTCTGTGTGTATGATTGTAGTACTGAAAACATTGGTCGGCAAGATCAGTTCCACCCATGTTTTTGTTGTAATCATCAATACAATTGGGCTTCATAACATCACAAAATCCACTTGTGCTCTTATTACACCGAATTTGCTTTTTGGACAAATCGGTGTTGCCTACATTAGTTAAAAGTGTTACAGATTTTTGTCTTGCCAAACGATACACAATTGCCCACCTTTCACCAAAAAATGGGTCATCTGCTTTCTTCATTTTATGTTTTTGGGTTTGCGGCCTGGTATTCCTGTGTAGTGTAACGAACAGTTCCACAACATCTGAATCCTAGTTTAGCAAGTTTAGCTAAAAGAGCTGGGCTAGTATAGTAATTATCACAATATATTACATGTCCCTTATTCTCAAGTCCATGGACCAGTTCAATGACGACTTTTCCTGCAACTGTTAGGTTTGGTGGATGGCAGTCTGACTTGGTATCTACATGTACGTCTGCATCATAAACAGTTTGGGTGTCGTCGGCTCCTGTGTACAGTTTCCAAGCACACGTGTATCCTGTTTTGGACTCGTTCAGGGAGAATGCTTTAATACCCCCGTTTGATAGGTTTTTTAGGCATGTACTGAACAAAACTTAAGCGTCCCTTGAATTTCAACATACTCTCGTCTGGAGACAGATTCTGCGCAGGGTTATACAGGTTGAGAAACTTCGGGACGAGGACTTCTGTCAAGGGCCGAACTTTGGAAAGTTTGTCCCGTTTAGCCAAGGCTCTACGAGGAATTTGGTTATTTGAGATGTGGAGAAACCGAAGAATTGAACTGAACCGATTTCGGGACATGATCGACGGGTAGAATGGGATGCGAAGAACTTCAGATGTTGACCAGTACATCTTGTATTGAGAGGATTTGTTTATGCCCATAGCAATGAGAAGTGCCACAAATGCCATCATTTCTGGAATGTTGGTTGGGTGCCAGGAGAATTGTTGACCAGGATTTGAGTCTATTGTTTGCTGCGCATAGCGATTAGTCTCATCGACGAGCATATCCCACACGAGTTGACAAAAATACAGCTTGAAGATCTCCACTGCCGACAGTGTGGCAAAGTCGCCGGTGGGGCCAGAATTTTCATTGAACTGCACAGTCCCACACTCGTAATGGTCTCGTCGTTCCCAACCGGATCGGAAATCTAACTTTCCTGTCGTCCTCCTTGATCTCGGTCGGCTGTCACCTTGGTAGGTAGGCTGCAACAGAAAAACAAGGCAAAGGAGGATTAATCTCGGTCCTTTGTAAATACAATATCTCAATGCTACTTTGCTGCATGTGCACAGGCCACAGGGGGTCATGCGAAAAATGAATATTGTGCTGAGAAAAAAAATATGGCAGATTCATCCACTCTCCAAAACTCGTTGTCGATAAATTTTCGTTTTAATGTGGGATTGTGAATGTGAATTCCCCCAACTTCTTGCATAATACGACTTATAAGGGCCTTTCGAATACAAGGCTATTCTTTTGGAAGCTTGAGACTAAGAGTGCATTTTCAGCCTATTAACGCTAAACAGCACGACCGGCTATGGGTGAATGTTAAAATTTCTATGCTATATCTATACATCAACTTGCTGTTTCAATGAATACAAATATTACCCCAACAAACTACTAATAATTGTACATTTTCACTTGACTTTTTTGACCCAGTCCAGGGGTGGGGATTTGGTCAATCCTATTAAAGGGATCCATTTTCTAAATTTACATTACTCAACTCCAACAGTTGTAACGCTATTTACGCTATAGCCTAGGAAAATAAGTGAATTACATTAATTTGCATTGGGCCAGGAAGAGTAACGTTAACTGTTATTAGTTATTCATTTTTACTGTGATTTTGGCCTACCTCTTCAACGAATTCCGCTGGAATTTGTACTTCTAATGCGCTGTCGTCATCCGTTACTTCGTCATCTGATTCTGAGCCACTGTCCGCCAAAATCTCAGCCAAAATGCCATCATTTATGTCCGTTTCCGTCATGATTGCAACTAAATTAAACTGACCGTTGTGGAAGCGAGTGGACACTAGCACCGGGAACCGCAAAGTGACGCACTTTTCTTTTCATAAACTTTTATACACTTCATTCCTGTCAATAGAGGGCGCCAACCCCAAAAACCTATCAAGCATTTTCAGGTGTTGAATTAAGTAGCCGTGGTCGTCAAGGGCATGCCGATTCCCGGCACCTTTTAGAGCCCACGGGAAGGAAGCGTATCACAACAAAGGCTCTTTTTAGAGCCTGTGGGATCGAAATGGTTAAAGTAGCCTTGTCTGTAAATAAATCTTATTATAATCAAAAACCCGCTTCGCAAGTAGCGGAGCGGGTAAAAACAACAACTAATAGACCTCCCCCGTATAATTCAAATTTTTTGTCGTTATAAACGTATAGTCTTTTCAACCAACTCGTTTATCACTAAATTATAATCTCGTCTAGCTTTCCCTTTTACCTGCTTAAAACTTTGCACATTTAATATCTTTGCGCATTTTGTACATAAACTTATAGGTGTTTTTGTACCTTTTTTACATCTCCTACACTCTGTCGGTATACTTTTTCCACGTTTTATTTTACCGCTATGTAAAGCGCAATAGTTTACATTTGGTGAACTAAGTATACAACACTTGGCTGTTTTGCCGACTAATAGCCATTTGCAAGGAACGATCACTTTTGGTTTTTTTATCATTTCCATACTTTCTCTTCACTATTCACCTATATAATATTTTTCGTTTTTTTATTTTATCAATTTATTTGGTAATATTTTTTTAGTGAGTTTTTTGGTGATATTTCTGAAAGGCCTTCTTCGTTTTCTAAAAAGCTTTCGTCTTTAATATAGGCGGTAATTTTTCCCAAATTACCTACTGACGCGGCAATTTTTAATGAATATTCTTCAATTTTAGGCGCGTAAAATTGTATTTGTTTGTCTAAAGATGAAATTTTTAATAAAACGCTAAATAAAGCCACCGCAAAAGTAGCCGTATAAGTTGGCTTTTGTTTTTTATCCACATCGCCCAATTCTAAAGCTATGGTAAAAAGACTATTGTTAACGCTATAAAAACTAATGTAATCTAAATTGTGCATGTTGATGTCAATTTTTGTGCCTACTTGCGATATTTTTTTAAGTTTAAAAAAATCGGTACTTTCAACTATATAAGGATATGCATAATTATCATCTGGTAATTCAATTGTTTTCGTGTCAACTATCGTATTAATGCTTACGCTGTCAGTTTCGCAGTTTTTTTTTTACCACACATTTCGACTGTGCAAGTTTCAATATGAAATCGTTCATTTTTTACGTAAATAATTATTGTAACTTTTCGTTTAATGTTACGAATCATTCTTTGTAAATGTTTTAAATTAACAATAAATTCAAATGGGCTTTCACATTTAAATTCAAAAATAAATCTCGGTTTAATACTATATCGATTAGTATTCTTTCCGTTCGATCCATCGCGCGATAATAAAATCCGTTTTCATCTACTTTAAAATGAGCCTTTGTCTCAATGCCTACTAAAATATCGATTAAAATTTTAAACGTATAGCCCGATTTAATTTTAAAATAAAAATCATAGTCATAGTCTTTCTTAATTTTTTTCGCTGCTTCAGCGTTTGGGTTATAATCTTTAAATTTCATATCACTCAACAAGACGCGATGTTTAGGCATAGTTTTTGAAACTGGCGTTATCATTTCATATCTTCTTCCTTCTTCCATAATCTCTCTTTCAATATTCACCTACATTAAAAAAAATTGTTTTTTCTTTTTATCAATTTTTTTGGTGATATTTTTTTCACACATTCTGAGCGATTCTTTTTAACATACATTTACATATTCTCCCCTACTACTACCCACAACCTTTCATGCTCTAACGTGAGAGTCTAAGTGCCACGTTATCATCAATCTCATCACGTCATCATCAATCTCATTAACATCAACCTCTTCAAACTCATCCTCCTCATCCTCCTACCTTTTTTACAAAAATCTTAGCAAATACGCCCATTTTAGGTACTTGGCCCAGTTCCCCCATCTACCATACTACTATGGAGAACAATAATATGTCCCCGTTTTCCAGGACAAAGAAATTGGACAAAGGAAGTCCCCGATTGCAGGCAAAAACACACTTGTGTGTGTGTGTGTGTGTGTGTGATTTTTTAATTTATGTAAGATTGAAAAGATCTTTCCAGCCAAGTACTTCTTAACCTGTGAAAAAATATTCACCCGTTATCAACCAATTGAACCCAACAAATGTGTTCTATTCCTTTAAGCAAATCATTGATATTTGCTCACAAACCATTAATATGAGACATACACTTGTTTTATATCAATTTATGATATCCATGATAAAATACAGTTTTGTAAATATAATTGTAAACATTTTGTGTAATAACAAAATAAGAATACTCCAATAACTAACAGACACGTTTCAATATGTTTCACTCAATGTTGATTGAATGTAGTTGAACAATACTTGGACAGACATAGTTTGTGAAAATCTTGATGATCGGTGAGACAAATTAAGGAAGCCACTCCTGATATTGAGTTGTGCTACCCCAATAACGTCCTTTCATATTAGAAGGACACTAACAAACAAATTGCAAGACATGGACCAATGACTCTCAATGAGACTGTCAAAGCCAAACTATAGCACCAGTACCATGAAGTATAGTTGGAACAGACCCAAAAAACTGTTCTGTTTTAGTAGGGCCCTGCTACAACACTCTAGTTGGGCCTGTCCAAACTATACACTATACATGTAATTGGGCCAATACCTTAGTTGGGGGTGTAACAACACTAACCATCATGAGGCCCTATATACATATAT
>CM055818.1:48636795-48679295 GCA_029582265.1 Zoroaster sp. YZ-2022 | reverse complement strand
TTCGAGCATTCACAGAACGCTTCAGTTGGTCCCAAAGATGCTCAATGGGGTTGAGATCTGGCGAGTTTGCAGGCCACACCATTCTCTGAATTCCCTCACCAGCCAAGAATGCAGTGACCTCTATTCCTCTGTGTGGACGGGTGTTATTGTCCATGAGGATGAATTCATCACCAATGGCAGCAGCATATGGTGCAACATATGGACGCAGAATTTCGGCGACATATCGGTTGGCATTCAAATTACCGTTGATCTGGATAAGCGGTGTTTTGTTGGTTAGACTAATGCCAGCCCACACCACAACACTGCCGCCACCAAAGGCTGTTACAGGCTGCACACAGCACTCAGCATGCTGTTCACCCCAACGACGCCAGACACGTTTCCTACCATCAATATGACGAAGACACAAACGCATTTCATCTGTGAACAAAACATTCATCCATTGTCGCCTAGTCCATAGTGAATGAATTATTGCCCATCGCAAACGGGCTTGTCTGTGTCGCATCATCAGTACTACCTTTTTAACCAGACGTCGAGCATAGAGCCCAGCACTGTGCAAACGATTTCGGATAGTCTGTACACTAACCCTCTGCTGATTAGGCATTTGGGCTAACACCCATCCTTCGGGCTACCTGTTTGACAGGGGTCCCAGCCTCTAAAAGCCACACACACACCCACACGCACACACCCTCACACACATTGATTTGTGGGGTATTCCTTTGTTCGTTCTATTATCCCTTTTCCTTAGAATTCTCCTGTGGGGTACAAGATTTTCTATAGTTACCTTGTGGGGTCCAATTGTTCCATTGTGTTTTGGACACCACAACGAATGATGTACACGTTCACGCACGCACGCACACACACACACACACACCCTCACACACATTGATTTGTGGGGTATTCCTTTGTTCGTTCTATTATCCCTTTTCCTTAGAATTCTCCTGTGGGTACAAGATTTTCTATAGTTACCTTGTGGGTTCAGCTCACGCCAAAAAACGCGTTGCCGCACCCTCCGCATTGGAACCCCTTTCCCCTTTTCTCGGCGGTAAGACGTGTGTTATTTGAGCTCCGGTAAAATCACTATTATTGATATATATTATTCGTCCTTCTCTGTCAGATTATCGGTATTTTTTATGGTTTTGGGGAGTTTTTTTGGTTTGGTTTTTCGGGTTGGTTTTGGTACTGTGGACGGCCACCATGGCCAACCAAGCAGAACCATTACAAAAGGGGCGGTCAAGCGGGACAGCTAACACCAACAAAGACCCTATTGTTCCTGGTGGTAGCTTTCCTGGGCCCGTCTCCAGGAACAATGGGGTTGTCTTCTACGCACAGGACAACGTTTCTGTGCGTACTTACATTGACCATTTCTCAAAATCAATTTCTCCCGCACACATAACCGACGCATCACGAATTAGAAATGGCCGTATTGCGCTCTACATGTCCTCGGGAACGGCAGCCTTCGACGTCGTAGAAAATGGTTTGAAATACGACGGCTCCTTTCTCGAGGTCATGCCGCTTGTCCGCCCCACCACTCGCATGACTTTATCAAATGTTTTCCCAGAAATACCAAACATGGTGTTAATTAACAATCTCTCAACTTTTTGTAAGGTGGTTTCACAAATTCGCTCCGTTCCCCTGGGTTTTCAACAAAAACAACTAGCTCATATCCGGTCCTTCAGGAGACAGGTTAGCGTGTTATTGGACAAGAACATCGCACCGCCGGCTTAATCAGTTTTACACATGCCGGCGAAACTACCGGGTTTTCATTTCAACAGAATCCACCCGGTGTTTCCAGTGTGGTGGACTCGGCCACATCGCGCGTTCGTGCAGGAAGGGAACCCGACTAATGACAACAACGACAACGACAACAACCCACTAAATCCACGTCCAGTTTTCATTCATGGTAAGTCTGATCCCAAACACCCTCCCAAACAATCCAAACCTGTCCCCACTAATTTGACTGCCCTGTCTGATACCGATAACGCTTCCTCGGGAGCGACCCCTGGTAGTGGTGTTGCCCCGGTCGAGCTACCGGCGACGGCGGATCCGTGTGGCATCACCGACCTCGAACCCCGACCGCAACCCCTTGTGGTCCTCGCTCGAGGCGTCTCTTCGCGGAGACGTAACCCCTCTCACCGCCCATCAACCTCTAATCATATCTGGGGTACGCCCCTCGTCCCGCCTGCACCTTCTCTGATGCAGTACAAAAGGAAATTAACACCTCCCCAACACCTCTGGACCCTCTCCAACAAATTCACTCTCCTCCAATCCTCCCCCAAGGAAACTCAAGCGAGTCACAAAACCTATGTCGGTTGACCCTCCCTCCCCACCCAAACGCCTTCCAATCCTAACCCCAAACCCTCCGACCCCAAACCCTCCGACCCCAAGCCCACCGAACCCAAACCCACCGACCCCCAACCCAACGACCCCAAACCCACTACTCCTGCCCGAAACCCCGCCTCCCCTGCCCGTACCCCCGCTTCCCCTGCCCGTATACCCGCCATCCCTTCCCGAATCCCCGCCACCCCTGCCCAAATCCCCGCCACCCCTACCCCCGCCATCCCTACCCGAAACCCCGCCACCCCCGCACCACACCCCACCTCCATCCTCGACACCCCCACAACCTAAACATTCACCCCACCCACTCCCTTAAAGTCTACTCCTACACCTTCCAAACCTACGACCTCCACCCCCAACACACCAAGACATATATCCTCCGCACCCTCCACACCTTTATCCCAGACTACTGACCAGGACACTGACACAGACATGTGGGAAGACTCTCAGGGCGACGACCTCGCCCTCGAGGGTCTTACCGCTCCACAAGGCACTCTCTCCCTGCGCGAACTGCAGCGTTTCCTGTCTGCCGTAAAAACCAAAAAGAAACCCGCCATAATAGCAAAAACGTTCACGTCCAATATCCCTAGCCTTGTCAAACAACTCAAACAACTACGAACCACCCCCAACCTCACTAAAAGATTGCAGCAGAGACTCACGAAACTCATAAGAACTTTAGACAATTAACTATTTTATTTAAACTTTCTCAATGGATACTTTTGCTTTCCTTTCCTTTCTTGCGATGACACTGTCACTCCTCTCCCTAAATACTGGAGGCTGCAGTTCTGCCATAAAAAATGCCTCGATTCATACTTATATCTCTGATTTACACAATTGCCCTGATATAATTTTTCTTCAAGAAACATATAATTTAACCGAAAATAGTCCCTGTTGGAACATATGGCCCTACACCCCCATCTTCGCCCCAAGCCCCAATACTGGATCTGGAATCACTACCCTTATAAAAATTAAAAATTGACATTTTACTTTCTCAAATTATTTCTGATGGTCACATCCTGTATACAAAAATCTTCCATAATAACACATTTTTTCACCTCTATAATTTTTTAATTCCCCATGATGATAAACTGGCCCTAAAATCAATTACTTCTTTTCGCGATCATTGCGATCAGCGTGACAGTGACGGTGTCATCGTCATCGGAGGCGACTTCAACTGTACGGATAACCCCTTCTAGATCGTCTGAGTGCGCCGATCGAGCGTAGAAACAAAATTTCCATGGCCCTCAAAGATGCAGTGAACGCACTGTCCTTGCGTGATGTCTGGCGCGGACTCAACCCCACTGAACAAAAATTTACTTGGCATCGAAACAATCCGTCTTCTGAGTCTGGCTCATCTAAAGCTAGACTCGATCGTTTTTACTCTCACTCCGATTTTCTTCTATCACACACTGTAAAATTACACCCTGTTCCTCTCCGATCATTCTGCCGTTTCTCTCTCTATCAAACTCCCTCCGCTCAACAGAAAGGCAGCGCCTACTGGCACTTCAATAATACACTCCTTTCTGACAAAAATTACTTAGAAATTATTCGTTCCTTCTGGTCTAATTGGCAAACCCAAAAAAACTCTTTTCCTTCTCTAAATTCGTGGTGGGATTTTGGTAAATCCCACATCAAATCCATTTCACAAATTTATAGCCGCAAAATTGCCCAAGAAAAACGCGAAACTCTTCACAAATTGAACTTATTTATTGACGATTTACAGTCCGCGCCAGACCTCACGCCTCAAGCTAGAGAGGTCCTCAAAGAGCAAAGAAATGAACTAAACTTGCTTTTAAAAAATCGGGCTCAGGGCGCTCTCGTCAGATCGCGTTTTCAACACCTCAATGAAGTAGACACGTGCTCTTATTTCTTAAATCTCGAAAAATCGCACTCTATTTCTAAATCCTTTTCACATATACGTCTCGAATCCGGCCAAATTACAGAAAACCCCACCGAAATAAAAACACACATACAAAACTTTTATAAAAAACTTTATGCACGTGTCCCGACTTGACGAGAGCGCATTTAATGAAATCACTGAGGGCCTCGATAGACTTGAAACTCAAGAGGCGGAGGACCTCGATTGTCCTCTTTCTCTTGAGGAACTAGATCTCGCCGTCGAGCAGCTTGGCAAAAACAAAACCCCCGGTCTAGACGGACTCACCTCTGAATTTTTCCAAGTTTTCTGGCCCATTCTAAAAAATTGCTATCTCGATGTTTTTAATTCTTCAATAATTTCCGGTTCTCTTCCTCGCTCTTTCTCCCGTGCTGTCATCACTCTTTCTCCCGTGCTGTCATCACTCTTATCCCGAAAAAGGGAGATCTGTCCAATATTGCAAACTGGCGTCCGGTCTCGCTTCTCAACTCCGACTACAAAATCTACGCCAAGCTGCTCGCCGGCAGATTGAAGCAGTGTGTTCACGGCATCATTAAACAAGATCAAACTTACTGTGTTCCGGAAAGATCCATTTTCGATAACATTTCACTCATTCGTGACATTATTTCCTTCTCTAATTTCAATAACTCTCCCTTAGCTGTGGTCAACTTAGACCAAGAAAAAGCTTTCGACAACGTTGACCACGACTACCTTTTCGGAACAATGAGGGCCATGGGCTTTGGGGAGCGTTTTCTGCGCCATATTTTTCTACTATACAGCGGTTCCGAGAGCCTCATTAAAGTCTGTGGTTCCCTGACTGCTCCCTTCCCCTTCGAGAAGGGAATTCGTCAGGGATGCCCGCTCTCGGGACTGCTTTATTCTATCATAATTGAACCTTTCCTCAATAATTTACGTTCTAAATTAAATAAAAATAGTACCTTGCTCCCCGAAACGGATATTTTCTGTTGCGTGTCGGCGTACGCGGACGATATAACAGTTTTTGTCGCCTCCGATGTGGGTTTCAGCACGATCGAAAAGGCGTATAGCCTTTTCAGTCGCGCCTCTGCTGCTCGTCTTAACTATAAAAAGTCCCAGGGGTTATGGGTTGGATCGTGGGTCGGACGAAATGACAGGCCCCTCGGTTTCCAATGGAACAGCGAGGGGCTACCATTTCTTGGAGTTCACTTAGGAAATACATACACATATGAAAAACAAAACTGGACCAAATGTAAAGAAAAACTCTCTAAAACATTAAATTCTTGGAAAACTCTTTCTCTTGCTCTTTCTTTCAAAGGTCGCATACTTGTGGCCAATCAGTTAGCAGCTTCCAAAAATTTTCACTGTTTGGCCACAATTGCACCTCCTCCCTCTGTACTAAGTGAACTCCAGGAAATGCTCATCGATTTCGTCTGGCCCACAAAAAAACACCACCTTAAAAAAGAAATTCTCTTTCAAAAAACTGACAGAGGGGGACTCGGCCTTGCCTGCCTCCAAGCACGCGTCTTCACTATCTCCATAATTATCAAAAGTTAAATCTAGACTATCATATTTTCTTTACCAAACTAAATCCAATTTTTTGTTCTGCTCTCCCTGAATATTATACTGAAATAATGCGTGCTTGGATGGCTACCGGAGCTCAACTTCAAATAACACACGACTGTCTTAGCCATGTGTTCAACCTCCCCATTAACAGTTCTATTCTTAGTCTTGCAGCTGACGATGAGGCGTTTGCTGAGGTCGTGCCGTTCTCAGCTCGGCTCCTAGCGTGTGGAATAAAATTAGTGCGCCACGTCATCAACCCCACCACCGGAGAATGGATCGCGGTCAACGACCTTTCACAAGAAATACCCAGAGCACGCCCACTCTCCCGTCGTCTTCTCAACTCCGATCTTCAACGTTTGCACTCTGTTCTCGTCCGCATGTTTCCTTCGTTCTTCAACTCTAAAGGTTTTCTTCACGCTCCCGCTCTTCTTCTTCACATATGTCACCAGCCAGATCTGCCCCTAAACATCAAGATTTCGTCAAACACCAAAGGACTCTCCGCACCATCCAAACTAATCTACGCCATCATCAACTCCTCCGTAAACCATCTGCCAGACTACACCACCACTTTCTGGCACCTGCAAGGTTTCCTCGACAAAAAAAATGAGATACAGTGGAAACAAATCTATGAACTTCCCACAAGAAAGAAACAGGGGGACATGCAATTTAAACTACTACACAACGTCATTCCTTCTCTCCCAGTCCTTCAACACCTCAACCCCGACATCTCTTCTTTTTGTGGATGGTGCGGTGAGAGGGGCACGATCTGGCACATGTTCATCACCTGTCCGTCTATTCAACCAGCCCTCAACCTTCTTCATCGCCTCATCTGTCTCCTGCTTCCTGACCTTCAGCTAAACTTCAACATCTATAGGGCACTGATTCCACACGCTAGGCGCCGCAGTAAGGAGGCTGTGAGGCTGGCCAATTTCCTCATCGTCAGCTGCAAGTATGTTATATATACCCTTTATCGCACCACCCGTTACACTGATCCTTTAATAATCTGGCGTTTTCAACTGCAGTACAGAATCCTTCTTGAATAAAATTTCTATAAATCTTCTCATAATACTGTTACCTTCAAAAACAAAAGGTCTATAAACAATGCTCTTTTTACCGTCGTTAATGGGGAGTTCACATGGCTTTTCTAACCGCCACTTTTCTCTTACTTATAAGAACAAATTTTGTATTAATGTTTGAAAATACATTCTTTGTAAGTTTCTATGCTTTTTTGATTATTAATTTAATTAAAAATAAGCTTCATTAACTCTTTGTACAACTTGTGTATAATGTTTTGCTTTGAATGTCTATGTTTGTTAAATTAATGTTTTATTACTAGTTATTTTACTCAAAAGGAAACACCACCTTTATCTAAATATCCCAAGAGAATTTTTTTCTGCTTTGTGTTTATACAACTGTTAAATTAATGTTCTATTGCTTAATTACATTTCCTTCAAAAGGTAATACCACTGTAATTGAAGTGAAATTGTTTATTTACTTATTCCATGGCAGTTATGACTGCTTTATGTACATATATATATTTATTTATCAAATGGAATTGTAATAATTTTTAATTGATGTGAATAAAGTCTCCATTTGAAAAGTCAAAAAAAGTGTCTCTCTCTCTCTCTCTCTCTCTCACTCACTCACTCACATATATGGCATATTACAATTGCGGTTTAATTTATTATAATTTTTCCATCAGTCAATACCATATACAAAAACATATCATTTAAGTAATAAGACAAGTAATTAAGGGGTGGGGGTCTCCAAAAAGCAATCTTGTCTAGTGGAAACCCCAAAACTAAAGCATTTAATACATATTGTTTTGGTAAAATGTATTCACAGTATGCCTACATGTATCCGACTATGTATTCAGTATGCCTACTATGTATTCAGTATATGTATTCCATGTATCCGACTATGTATTCAGTATATGCCTACATGTATCCGACTATGTATTCAGTATGCCTACATGTATCCGACTATGTATTCAGTATGCCTACATGTATCCGACTATGTATTCATGCCTACATGTATCCGACTATGTATTCATGCCTACATGTATCCGACTATGTATTCAGTATGCCTACAAGGATGTATCCGACTATGTGTTGGTTCGCCAAATAACAATTGCCAAATTCATGATCTACCACTGTGGGCCATGCTTTGTGATTGACTAAAGGGACACACCTTGTGTTATTGATCTTGTGCATTGAACCATCATGATGCCACCTTGGGGGACATGAAGGGGAAGTCCCACTTAAAATACTGATCAGGTGTGCTTCTCAGACTGTAAAACTTGTCAAAGGTATACCAAGATTCAAGGATATACTTTAGATAAACATGCATGATCACGTTCTTGCTTATGTATTGGCAACTCAAGGCCACCTAAAAGTTTTATAATCAACAGTCATTATCACAAATCAAGTTAAAATGATACAAATAAATAGCAGGACATAATTGGAGTTAACTTTTTAAGAAGTGAAACATTATCCTTAGGAATGATCCAATGATGTAATGATCACATTTCTCTTTAAGTAAGTGAAAAGTATATAGTGATTCCCACTATTTTTAAATAGTGAAACCAGCAAAAAGCATGTTATTTGCATGATAAATTATTTCATCAAATTCTTACTTCTGAACAGTACACATAGAATCCAAGAATCTCAGAAACCAATTTTCTATATACGTGAAACATGCAGTTCATGACTAAAATCTTTAAATATCCTTGTTTATATAATGACACCAGCACATAATAAACTCAAGCCACTTCTCCATGCAAAAGATTATTATTCAGCACATACTTGTAGGCATATCACTGTAAATCAAATTATATTTTCTTATGTTATTAAAAGGTCTTGATTTCTCAGTCTCAGAAATAAAAGTCTCTGTTCCCGGTCTCCGACTAGTTAATCTCAGTCGACGTCTCAATCTCGAACATCCAGGTTTCAGTCTCAGTCAGATATGGTGATCTCATTTACTACACTGATTTTGAGGTTAATTTTGTCCCTGCCTCTAATTCTAGTCTTCTTAAAAGCAGTGTTTGTGTACCATTATACTCAATATAATAGTCGATGATCACACTTGTATCCAATAATGATCCTTATATTTTAAATGTCTTCCTGCTGAACTGTAACAATATACATGTAAATTGGATGGTGTAGTATCTAAACAATATTCCTTAAAACTCACCTTCCTGAATTTCCCATGTACATGTTAGTTAGGCCAAAAACAAGTGTCTTGTTTCTGGTCTCTGTGCATGTCACCTCAGACCCGCGCGTCGGCATTTTTAGTCTTCTTTTATTTGTTGCTATGAAACGATGTCCAATTGCAGCCAAAATTGCTGGAAAGATTGGAATTCAGCTGCGCTGTGTTATAAACAACTTTTTCACATAGGGGTATGAATGTTTGCCCGATTTGTGCGGCCTCTCTTAGCCACCATACTTTGTGTATGGGGAATTTGGTCTGGTTCCAATAACTCTGTACACATTACATATTTCACTGGTTGGCAAAAAAAGAAGACGACCTATTACCAGAAACCAGACACTTTTTGGGGGGCCTTTTCATTTTTCTCAAAAGAATAACAGTCTTTGGAATGTACTGCAAAGTGATGTATGCATACTGCTTAGCTACATGGTACAACATTGGTATTTTCAAAACTGCTTTTATGAGTAAGATCACTCTCTTTGAATCAAGATATACATTCAAAACAACCAGCCAGTGTATAAAGTTTCTGCTTATTACATTGAGATTTGTTTTTAATTGCATTCAGATTGTATTAATTTTGAATAAAATTTAGCAGTCTTTCATAAATTCAAACTGGAAATTACTTCACTTTTCTTAAAAATTGTCAGCAATTTTGCCATCATCAGATTGATGCTATCATCAGCTTTACAATTGTCACATTTCAATTCATCAATGCTATTTATTATTACCAATTCAATTCTTACCATTAAGTTAAAGTCAGACAAAAATCAACCAAATTCATAACTCACCTTTGAAAAGAGAAGTGTGTCTGCATTCATCTTGACTTGGTCTACATGTAACTTGGATGATTATAACCCGTTTGTTTTGATGAAACCACTGGCAAAGGCTTAGTTTACTTTTTACAGTTTGTTTGTATCCTCTTTCAAATCCATATCAATGAAAGCAACAACCCATTTGATTGTCATTTGTCAACAAGATTAAATGAATTCTGTATATTTTATTCAATGAAATAGTGTCTAGTACCAACTAGCGGTTAACTTGTTTCATTGTAGTTATCAGAGGCATGTGTACTTAAACCTAATATCTGAGTCACAGTGTGCATGAGAGATTAGCATAAGTGAAGAAAAAGAAGGATTGTTATAATGCAACCCAACTGTTGACAATGGCACCAGTAGTTACAATGAAGCCTACTTGACAATAAAAAACTTTTTGTAGTCCCACTGAGGTTTTTAGGCAATATGCTTGGACAACTTGCATTAACACATGACCTCTGTACAATGTATAACAAACAAATGCCAAGGACAATATTACAATAATATACCCAGGGATGTGTATGGCTGGTGGAAAAAATAACTGAATGTACTCAGAAACCGGATAAAAGATGTTTGGAATTTACATGACATACATGCATCTACATGTACCCTTCACTGAATTCTGCTAATTCACTGAAAAGACTACAACATCTTTGACAGAATTAATTGAGTGTTACATATCATTAACCTTGTACTGTATTGTTATAATATTAACTTTTGTGAACAATGAGTGAAAGCTTGTAATGAAATTGGGACACATCAAAAGGCAGGAACCCCCCCCCCCCCAACATTTAAACCTCCACACATTAATACTCAATAAGAATCATTCAAAACTTTATAGGATTGGTTCAATTTACATATTTATAAATAGTCTGTTTTTTTGTATATATGAGGCAGACACTTCAGTCAGGTTCATACTTCACATTTAATGTGAAATTCCATTAAGTTTTAAATGTTAAATCTGTAACCAAACATCATATTTCCCTTTTACTTCACACGTCGGAAATATGAAAATGTCCTTGCAACCCTGAACCCTCACAATATAGATAGACTTATTGCACAATATCAATACATAGATGTAGCAGCACTAGTCTGTAGTCATGAATATGTAGTAGCACTAATCATGAATATGCAGCACTAGTCATGAATATGCAGTGTTATTTTTCAAGAAACAGTGGTGCTTCAATAAAAGACAAAGTTTATTTAGATTGCTCGAAAGAAACCAGTCAGCGGGAACCTGACAAATTTGCCACAATTTATGTTGAAGATCTATGTAATTTTCTACTTTCATTACCCCTTTACCCCTTGATACTCATCGCAGGTAATGGCCTCAATCCTTAAAGGGGGACTGACATGGATTTAAATCAAACAGTTAAATATGTGATCGTTTTATTCTTTTATATCAGTAAAAGATCAATACAATTTTGGTTTTGTGTTTTTATTGTTTTTGAGAGTGTTATTTTACCATTGTAAAAATGCCCCCCACTTTTACGCCCTGCACGGAGGAGCTGTTCGTGACGTCATGTCGGAAGAGAAATTCGGCTCAAAACTCGGCTCAAAATGATCGCTGCACAAAACTATGTGAGCCGATGGACCTGACCACTTTACTCTTGTCAGTCGAACTTTGCTCGTCCAAATACGGCGATTTTTGGGTCACTTGGGAACAGATGAAGGCTAACACCGTCTTTGGTGGTGTTGCTGCATCCTGCAGAAACACATCTTCCCGGCATTTTATTAGTTCCGGAAATAAAAATCACGGAAGAAATGAAATCGACGCTACGTGTGTGAAACGTTTGTATGTATATGTACATCATGTACACATCGGATCTTCCCGACCTTACGTCACATATCTTATGCAAATGAAGCTTCCACCAAACACTTCAAACATTGTTTTAAAATACTTGTACTCATAAATCAATGATTAAATAGACACAGGTGGGTCTCAAAAACAATATTTTATTACAAAACGCCTTAAGTACACACACAATGAAGGATGTCAGTCCCCCTTTAAAAATCAACCGATGTAAGTTATATGGAGGATCCCTACTACCTCAATCCTTCAAAATCAACCCATATGATTTTATGCAGGATCCGTACTATTTCCAATCCTTTAAAATCAACTGATAAACATCAATCCTACAAATTCATTCAAATCCTCCAGTTGATTTTGAAGGATTTAGGATAGTTAGGGTTAATAATATACACTATATATCCTTTAAAATGATGTAATAAAGTTTAATCTGTAACCAAAATGTTTGAAAACTACTGTCTGCATTAATTATTTCAATGAAAGTGCAAGATATATTTTGTGTAGCATGCAGCAGTATTATGGTCATAATTATCAATGTAAACATGATTAAAGCATTCAGAAACTGTATCATTCTTACATCTGTCTTGACAATCTACAAGAAACATCAGGTACTAATATTGTACAAAGGCTGTTTGCTGTCATATACCAACTGTACAAGTTTTACAATTTCTGAATAATGGATTAAATTTTATAAATAATACGATAAATAATGTGATCAAGCCGGTAATAAATTAATTTTTGATCTGCAAAGTGCACCGACAACATGGCCCAGATAGGCAACTTCACTGCGGAAGAGACTGCACTTGTTGCCCTTACAATTTAGTCCAAATTCTGCAAGTTTTGACAAAACCTTGTCCAACCTCCTCAAGTGTGCTTCTAGTGAAGAAGAATACACCAATATATCGTCTAGATATATCAACAACTCAGACAAATTCATGTCCCCAAGGCACTGCTCCATTACCCTCTGGAACGTACTTGGTGCATTTGCCAACCTAAAGGGCATTCGAGTAAACTCGTAAAGCCCAAATGGCACTCGAAATGCGGTCTTTTCAACAGAACTGGGATCCATGGCCACCTGGTGGTAACCATGTGCCAAGTCAAGAGCCGAAAAATATTTAGCGCCCTGTAAAGCCTCTAACGACTCTTCGATACGCGGCAAAGGAAAGGAGTCACGAACACCCTTTGCATTTAATTTCCTGTAATCTAGGCACAGGCGCAAGGACCCATCCCGCTTTTTCACCAGTACAACTGCACTCGCGTACGGACTCTCGCTGCGCCTAATGATTCCCTGATCCAACAACTTTTGCAAAAGCGCTTTAACTTCCTGAACACAGTGTGGGGGAATTCTGCGGTATATTCACTGATTGGGTGGTTGTCGATTGTGTTGATCTTGTGAGTTATTTTGTCACAATAACCAACATCAAACTCATCTTTCGAAAAGATTGAATCATGCTTCTGGATGAGTTTCACAACCTGTTCCTTTTGATCCTCATTCAGGAAAGACGACTCCAACTCAACCCTGAGGTAGTTCATAATTCTCACCATTTGAAAATGTGAACACCTCTTTAGGCACTCCTCCTACCCCTCCCCTTGAGTCAGGCTTAGAGAGCTCCTCCTTCAAGCCCACAGTTTCTTCAACCAACACATGATTGACATGTACCTCGATACCATCGGACGAGGATTCCAACCCAATGCAGTTTGACATGGATGCTTCAATAACTGAAGGTAATTTCGCGTAAATATCCACAACATTCCATTAAAAATAAAACTTTAAAGAATCTCAGTTTAGGTTGCTGTGATGTTATGATTTTGTATTTTGCATATTTTTATTCGTATAGTTCAATGCTATAATAATTTTATACCAGCCCTATAAATACTCACGATTATTATATTTATATTATTATTATAAAAGTTCATTATTAAATTGTGTTGATTTAGAGCTCAGATTAAGTCCATACTGTCCACAAAACCTATACCATTGTACAGAACATACAAATAGCGCCCTCTCCAGCTCTCACTTTTTGCTAATTCCACTTATCAACCTTAAAAAAAATTCTAATGATTTTGGTAATAACATTTGTACAAAAATTAATAAATGTTCTCAAGTAAACCTGGTGTAGAGTTGATGTTGATATCAAACTTCTTAAGAATTTATTATTATTATTATTATTATTATTATTATTATTATTATTATTATTATTATTATTATTATTATTATTATTATTATTATTATTATTATTATTATTATTATTATTATTATTATTATTATTATTATTTCGCGTTAGCACAACATGAAAAGAAAGATCTTGTTTTCCTTTCTGCCGGTTACACCTCGAGTCAAGCTACGTCCCGTAGCCTTAGATCTCGAGTGTCTTTCGCAGAATCCTTGCTGTCCCTAAGAGTGCCGCCTTCTGTAGTAATTCTACTCTAACAGATGTTCCTATCTCCTTGAGATGTTTCTCCAACGCCTTCGGGATTGTACCCAGTGCTCCCACTACCACAGGAATAACCTTCACCTTGACTTGCCACAGCTTGCGGAGTTCTCTCGCTAAATTCTGATATTTCTGTACCTTCTCCTTCTCCTTCGAAGCTACTCTACTATCACCCGGCACAACTATATCAATAAGATGACATATCTTTGCATGCTTATCCAAGACAACAACATCCGGCCGTCTATGTTCTATAACATGATCTGTCTGGATGTTGAAGTCCCAGAGAATCTTGACATGGTCCGTTTCTTCAACCTTTTCCGGCACATGGTCGTACCACTTCGATTGCACCTTGACACCGTACTTCTTACACAGATCCCAATGGATCACCTTGGCCAACTTGTCGTGTCTGCCTTTGTACTCTGTCTGAGCATGCACTCTGCATTCGCTGACAATGTGAAACACAGTCTCCTCCGCCGCATTGCACATTCTGCACATAGAAGAGACATCTGACTTCTCGATCCTTGCCTTCATCACATTCGTCGGCAGAGACTGGTCTTGCGCTGCAGTAATCAGACCCTCAGCTTCTTTCTTTAGTTCTCCTCTCCTCAACCATTCCCAAGTCTTGCTACTTGCCACTTCTTCTGTACATCTCAGGAATCGGCCGTGAAGTGGTTTTTCCTGCCAATCTCGTGTTCTTTCTTCTCTTCTTTGATTCTTATACTCCTTTGGACCTAATTCGTCTGCCTTCATGTATTTCTGCGCAACCTTCAACAACTTTTCCCGAGTACTTCTTACATGACACTGCAAGCTCCTTCTCTCGATGTTAACGCTGTCTGATACACTAAGTAACCTCTTCCGCCCTCTGACCTTGGTAGATAGAGTCTGCTGACATTCGACCGTGGATGTAACATACCGTACATCGTCATTACTTTCCTCGTTTTCCTGTCAGCAACATCTAGATCTGCCTTAGTCCACTCGACAATTCCCGCACTGTATCTCATTAGTGACACAGCCCAAGTGTTGATCGCCTTTATTATATTCCTCCATTCAGCTTGGACTTCAAACACTTCTTCACTCGTCTTATATACTCTTTCTTAAGTCTCTCTTTCGATTCCTCGTGCAGTACATGATCTGCTTCAAGCACTCCAAGATACTTATAACTTTCTTCTTCACCCAACGCCCTCAATTGTGTGCCATCTGGTAAAGCAATTCCATCCGAATGTACCCTTTTACCCCTCTTCATGGTCATCGCAGCACATTTCTCCAGACCAAACTTCATGCCGATGTCATCGCTGAAGATCCGTACAGTCTGCACCAAGGAATCAATCTCTTTCTCGTTCTTCGTAAACAACTTCAGGTCGTCCATGAAGAGAAGATGATTAATCCTGCATCCATCCTTCGTCATCTCGTATCCCGCACTAACCTTCCGCAAAACCATCGTCAAAGGGAACAGCGCCAAAACAAACAATAGTGGAGACAGAGAATCGCCCTGGAAAATACCTCGTCTGATATTTACCTTACCAAGACATTCATCACTGGCCATCAGATTTGTTCTCCATGTCTTCATGCTCTCACCCAGAAGACACTTCACCGCATCAGCTGCCCCTATCATATCCAAACATTCCATAATCCACGAGTGTGATACCATGTCGTATGCCTTCTTGTAATCTATCCATGCCATGGCCAGATTAGTTTTCCTGTTCCTACAGTCCTTTAGCACCGTCTTATCAATGATGAGTTGGTCTTTCGTTCCTCTTGACCGCTTCTTGCAACCTTTCTGCTCATCTGGAAATAACTGCTGATCTTCTATGTGGCTATACAGATCTTCTGCAATGATACCGGTCAGAAGTTTATACATCATGGGTAGACATGTAATAGGTCGATAGTTACTTGCAACGTTACCCTTCTTAATGTCCTTCATGATGAGAACCGTTCTTGCTTCAGTCATCCACGTCGGAACGTTGCCACGCACTAAGCATTGTTGCAGCTGCTGGGCTATTCTTTCGTGAAGACTACTGAAGTTCTTTAGCCAGTATCCGTGCACTTGGTCTGGTCCAGGGCTTTCCAATTCGGCACTTTCCTCAACTGTTTCTTCACCTTGCTCGCATCAATCTGAAATCCTCTTGTTGTTGTACATTCTTTTAACTCGTCTTTCACGTCGGCTAACCATTCTGCTTGTCTGTTATGATCACCAGGCTGATCCCAAAGGCCACCCCAAAAATTCCTTGCCTCTGCTGGCTCTGGGCCCACTTGTGAGTTGTCACATTTCCCGTCCATTTCTTTGAATAATTGACGTTGATTTGTACTGAATAGGCGATTTTGATGAAACTGCCTGACTCTGTCATCGTACCTCTTTACTTTCGCAGCCTTCGCCTTAACCCTTTGCTTTATTTCTTCCTTAACTACACTCATCCCCTTTCCTTTTACTTGATACTTCTTCATTAATCTGTTCCTCATATCTGACTCTTTCATTGCACCTCTATCCATTTGCTCTATTCTACTGAGATCTTTGCGTAACTCGTTAATTTGGCCCTCAAGTCTGCGTTTCCACCAAGGTTTATTATCTTTATGTCGTGATTGTGAATGTGAAGATTTTACCCCTGATCTCTCCGCTACTACAACTGCACCTGCAAAGACAAGATCGTTAATTTCAGAAAGATTAGTAGTACTTACCGTCCCAAGGATTCTACTTACCATAGCTGACACATTTGTCAGCTTTTTCCTTGGGACCTGGCGCAATGCAGGAATACTCCACTTACCTGTCCCTTTTACCGATACCATTACCTCTTCAATCCTCTTCCTAATCTCTAGCTCTTCCTCCGTCAAGTCTTCTGTTCCCTCTTCTATTCCTCCACTGACCTCATCCGCACTCTGGGAACTTGCCAGCTCACCAGCGACCACGTTGTCCAGTTCCTCCTCCTGCACTTTATCCCCAGCCTCTGTCCGTGATATTATTCTACTCATCTCTTCCACCTCAACTTTCGTTATCCACTGATTATGTTTGATTTGTTTTACCTGGTCGGCAAGCCGCTGTTCGCTTATTTCAAACATGCCTTTATCCTGCCATATGTTAATCATTCTCCTTCTGTACCCTCTGTTCTCTGGCTTGCTCCTTATAAAACATTCCATTGCAATTCTGTTATCGTCCTTACTCCACTTTCTCCTGTTTACAGCACGAATTATGTTATTGTTCTGAGCAGTGTGTGTACGATCTGGCGGTACCTGCTCAAGCATACCGACCAGAACGGGCGATGGACTTCCTCTTTGAGAGTTTGTCGCTGATTCACCGTTGAGTTGATGCTGCATAGCATTCATTATTATCATCATTATTATTATTATTATTATTATTATTATTATTATTATTATTATTATTATTATTATTATTATTATTATTATTATTATTATTATTATTATTATTATTATTATTATTATTATTATTATTATTATTATTATTATTATTATTATTATTATTATTATTATTATTATTATTATTATTATTATTATTATTATTATTATTATTATTATTATTATTATTATTATTATTATTATTATTATTATTTCTACTAAAATATAAATATTTTAACAAATCCCAATATATTTTGAGAACATCATAGTTTAATAATAAAAATACAAACAGTTCATAAAGCTGCTGTGAAAAATTGTGATCTTTCTTAAAACAAACTGCACTAATAATTAACAGTATTACTATACATAACAGCAAAAGAAACGTCACCCCTAAAAATATTTATTATTTTCATTTTATAATTAATATAATTTGTTTAATGAAGAATATTATGAGTATGGAGTGTAACACGAACACAATGTGGCAAATTTGGTTGACCTCAAAATTCGTCATGCATGACGTCTGAGGACACATAGGCCTAAGCTAAACACGTTCTCTCAGACTTATCCAAATTTAGGGGGTGACGTTTCTTTTGCTGTTATGTATATAATAGTATTACTATAATAATATGTTATACAAATGTGTAGAATGTGTACAATTCTAAAAATAGATAAAACTTCTTTATCCAAATAATAGGCATAATACCATGTATAGGCGCAACAAGTTATATAAATTGAGTTATTTATCATTGACAGAGCTAGAATTGTTTTTGGTAGGAGGTGCAAAAAGATACATCCTGAAATGTTTCTGATATGTTATGTGCATTTTATGGCATGTTATGACATTTTATGACATTTTATGACATGTTATGACATGTTATGACATGTTATGACATTTTATGACATTTTATAGTTATTGAAAAGCCAACTGGTTGGGTGTAACTTTTTGATGCAATTGTTAAATGGGCATGCAGTATATATTTTTTATGTTACAATTTTGTAGTCATTTGTTATTTCATTTCCTTCCACCCTAGTCTCCCCAACCCAGCACCACCAGTAGCTATATTAGATCGGAGTATTACAAGGATAGACTTAATAACTGCAGTGTCAAGGACATGTATAAGACCGTAAATGAGCTTTTAAATAAAACCAACAAAGCTATCCCTGACACTGACTGTCCTGAGGACCTTGCAAATGATTTTAGCAGATTCTTTATTGGGAAGGTGAATAAGATACGTAATGAGGTTGATGGTATGGTTCTTAGTAGTAGTAGTGTAACTATCGAGTCGTACTTGAAATCGTCCCCTGTTGCATGTAAATTCCCTGAATTTAAGGAGGTGACCAATGAAGAGCTTCTTGAAATCATTAAAAAGTGTCCTAATAAATCTTGTGCTCTTGACCCCATGCCCACATGGTTGGATAAACAGCATATTGATGTTCTGCTCCTGTTTTGAAAAAAAACGACTCTTAATCATAATGAACTTAAGAATTACCGTCCAATAGCAAATCTTGAAGTTACATCTAAGGTGTTAGAGAAGTGTGCTTCATCTCAAATAATTGAGCATATGGACTCCCACAATCTTTCTGAGCCTATGCAGTCAGCCTATAAGGGTCGTCATAGTACAGAGACCGCTTTGACTTGCGTTCACAATGACTTTTTGCGCGCAATTGATGATCAAAAAGCTGTTTTGTTGCTGATGTTAGATCTATCAGCAGCATTCGATACGGTCGACATGGGATTTTTCTGCAAAGGCTCAGAGATGATTTTGGAATTGTTGGCTCAGCCCTGGAATGGTACAGTACATATCTTGAAAATAAATCTTTCCGTGTATTTGTATCAGGTGCATATTCTCATGACCTTTTTTTGGATTATGGCCTTCCCCAGGGCTTAGTCACAGGCCCTTTTGGGTTTGTAGTTTATATTCATGCTGTTGGAAAAATGTTACGTCATCATAATGTAAAATATCATATATATGCTGATGACATTCAGATATATCTGACAGTTGATCCCAACATTCCTGGTGATGTTCAATGTGCTCTTGTTAAACTCTCCAAGTGTGTAGCTGACATTCAGCATTGGATGATCGAAAGCAAGCTCAGGCTCAATCAAGACAAGAAGGATTTTTTTGTTGCGGCATCCCCACATCATCTGAAAAAAATGGATAATATCAGCCTCTTCCTTGATGGTGTTGAGATATTTCCGTCGAAGTCTATTCGGAACCTTGGGATTGTTTTCGATCATCAAATGAGTATGTCTGATCATGTGACTCAACTCCGCAAGTCTATAAATTGGCTTATCAGAAATATCAGCAGAATTCGTCCACACATTGATTTTGATACATGTCACAATACAGTTAGGGCTATCATTCTTTCACGTCTGGATTATTGCAATGTGTTGTTTAATGGTATTTCTAAAAAAGATCTCAAACGCTTGCAGAAATTGCAAAATAAGTGTGCACGTTTAATATGTCTTAAACCCAAATTTGAGCATGTTACTCCTCTACTGAGTCAACTACATTGGTTACCAGTAAGTGAAAGAATTATGTATAAAACATTATTGTATGTATACAAGTCACTGAATGGGCTCTCTCCCCAGTACATCCAAGACTGCCTAGTTGTCAAAATTCCATCTAGTGACATGATGAGAACTCGCTCCACAGGCAGTATAAATTTTGTTGTTCCTGTTACCAAGAAATGTGCTGGGGACAGAGCCTTCTTGGTGGCTGCACCATATCTATGGAACAGGTTACCTGTGCATATTAGGAATGCTACAAGTCTAAACTCATTCAAAATTTCACTTAAGGATTATCTATTTCCATGATGCTTTATTATACTTAAATGATTGCTGTACTGTTCATATCTGTGCTTTGTATCTTTAGGAACAGGCGCATTATAAATGCAAGTTATTATTATATTATTATTATTATCAAAGCTAAGCAACATGATTTATAATATACCAATCTTGAACTCATCCTACTATAGTAAACAAGTAACCCCACCACAGTAAATAAGTTTATATCAATCTTCAACTAATCCTCATAGTAAACCAGTTTATAATAATCTTGAACTAACCCTACCACAGTAAACCAGTTTATATCAATGCTGACCTGATCCTACCAAAGTAAACCAGTTTATATCAATCTTGAACTAACCCGCTACCAAAATAAACCAGTTTATATCAATCTTGAACTGACCCTACCGCAGTACACCAATTTATATCAATATTGAACTAACCCGCTACCAAAGTAAACCAGTTTATATCAATCTTGAACTAATCCTACCACGATATATCTCTGATGTTGGTTGTGGGACACTGTTAGGATCAAATGGAGTCCTGAGCTGAGGTCTAAAGGAGCTTGGTTGCTCTGATGATGTCCTAACAGAAGAAAATGTTGCTGGTTGCCAGACACAACAATGCCTCCAATGCCTCCGTACCTCTGGCTGACGTACACCATACAGCATAAAGATAAAATAACCTTGTAGTGTGTTTAATAAACAGAAGACTAACTGTACTGGGAAGGTAAGAGATTGGACAAGATTTAGATAACCGATAGACCATGTTAATCCCATAAGAGTCATAACAGTCAAGGAATTCTGAAGACGTTGCTTGTGCAGTTTCCGTTTAGCCAAACTCCTGTCATTCCTTCTTAGGTTATCATTTGATGATGTAATAATGAATGTGCGTACTACCAATGAAAATATAACAATGTTGAACAGTAGAATGAGACCAATTGGGGCTAGGATACCAGCTATTATGGGGATAGGCTTCAAGAAACAACTGAAAAAAAGGAAACAGAAAACACAAGGGGTTTTATAATTAATAATAATAATAATAATAATAAAGATTTTTAGCGCGCACATATCCACCCTGCTGGGCGCTCAAGGCGCGGAAACAAAGAAAAAACATTAATACAAACAATATACAATGATAGCATACGGAAAACAAAACAAATTATGTACCGAGATACATGTACCTACAATGCAATTACAAATATACATCATCTTTGAAGAGTTGTGACATAAGATGAGTTTTAAGCATCGACTTGAATCTGGTTATACTATGACAAGATTTGAGTTTAGTTGGAAGATGATTCCAGAGTCTCGGAGCTGCGACAGAAAACGACCTATCACCCCAGTTCCGTTTTGAAGTTGGTTCCTTGAGGAGTGACATGTTGCTGGAGCGCAAATTGCGTGATGGAGTTGTAGACTTTAAGTAGTTCAGAAATATAAATTGGAGCAATGTTATTAAAAGATTTGTGAACAATTAGCATAAGTTTAAAAACAATTCTCTGTGAAACAGGAAGCCAGTGCAGTTCTTTCAAGATTGGCGTGATATGGCATGACTTTCTGGACAAAGTCACAACACGAGCTGCTGTGTTTTGTATGTGCTGAAGACGAGATATTTGATTCTGCGGAAGACCGTAAAGGAGAGCATTCCCTTTATCGAGCCGTGATGTGACAAATGCATGTATAATTTGTTCAGCAGCACTTTTATTCAAGTATTTCCTAATTCGGCTTATATTTCTGATATGAAATGATGATATGCGAACAATGTTGGAGATATGTGGTTTTAAAGTCATTGTCGATTCAAATATAACACCCACATTACGTGCATGTAATGAGGGGGTTATCTGCGAGTCACCAATTGTAATAAATGGAAGAGAAACGTTAGACAATTGCTGACGTGATCCAAATAGAACAAATTCTGTTTTTTCATCGTTCAATTTCAGGAAGTTTTGTCTCATCCAACTTCGAATCTCTTGAATACATTTCTCCAGTGTTTTAATGCAGGAATCAGCAGGTTCTTGAGAAGATTTAAAAGTAATGTAAAGCTGCGTGTCATCAGCGTAAACATGGTAATTTAAATTATACTTCAAAATGATATCACGAACTGGAAAGGTATAAACAGTAAACCACTGTGGGCCGAGCACAGAGCCTTGGGGTGCAGAATAGTCAAGAGTAACCGGCTCGGAGATAGCGTTACCAATACAAACATGCTGAGGCCTATTTAAAAGGTAGGACTTACACCAATCCAGGGCTGTGTCATGTATTCCAAGATGATATTGAAGGCGGGAGAGAAGGATTTTATGATCGACAGTGTCAAAAGCGGCGCTTAAGTCTAACAAAACTAATGCAGTGATTTTCCCCTCATCCATGGCAGATAAAATGTCATTGTTGACGCGAAGAAGAGCAGTTTCTGTTCCATGAAATGGTTTGTAGGCTGACTGAAATGTGTCCGACAGGTTATTAGCACGAACATGGTCAGAGATCCGTGATGAAACAACTCGCTCGATTGTTTTTCCAAGGTACTTTAAATTCGCTACTGGTCGGTAATTTTGAAAACTTCCTTGTCCAAATTGGGTTTCTTTAGGAGTGGTTTAACATGAGCAACCTTCTTGCTATTAGGAAACAACCGGAAGAAAGAGATCTGTTTACAATAATTGTGATATACTTAGCAAACACATCAATATTTTGTTTTATTAGCGAAGTTGGCACTGGATCAAGTTCACATGATTTTGATGGCGATTTCATGATGAGTTCTCTTGATCTCCGTAACACTAGTAGGCTCAAACATGGACAGTCTACATTGTGGATCCTTGCGTGATGGTGTTTGTGATAGAATGGCAGGTACTGAGGGAAAAGAACGACGGATATTCTCAATTTTGTGACAAAAAGTTTGAAAAAGCATTTGCGAGGTCCTGATCGGAGTGTAGACGGAAGCACTGGAGCTTTGGGTTTATGAAACAGCTTTTCAACAATGTTAAAGAGTTTTCTGATCACCAGAGCTATCTTCCACAAGAGATGAGTAGTGAGTTATTTTTGCCTGGTTAATCATGTTCTTCACAATATCACGTTGGTTACAGTATTCTTGCCGATGTACTCCAAGTTTCCCATTGTCACGCCATCTTCGCTCAAGTTGACGGCGGATTTTCCTTGCAGCACGGATATCATCATTGAACCAGGGGGATTCAGATTGTAGTTTAACAGTTCGAGTTTTTGGTGAGCATGATCATCCAAGATGTTACGGACAGTAGATTCAAATAGACTGACACAAGAATCCAGCTCACCATCTTCAAGGTTTACATTTTCCAGTTGAGATTCAATATCATGACATAAATCTTTAATATTTACTTTTTCCAGTGGCGAGTAGTTACAGAAATGGTAGGTATGGGAGGTTTTTTAAGGTTCAAATTTACCATGATTGCATAATGATCAGATAAGCCAGGATGAATAGTTATATTCGAGATAAGAGGTGAAGTATTTTCACGCGTTATCATGAGGTTAAGACAGTGACCATATCGATGAGTGGGTGCTGTGATGTGCTGTATAAGTCCATGAGCAGAGAGCAGATCTTTAAACTGATTGGCATAATTGTTTGAAATAATGTCCATATGAATGTTAAAATCGCCGGTTAAAATAATGTCAGATGGGTGTAAGAGATAATCGACAATTAATTTTTCAAATTCCTGCAGAAAACTGGAGAAGTTTACATGTTTACCATCAACATCCCTTTCTGGTCGATAAATATTAACAAGGCGAACAGATCTAGAGTTGCACGTTACCTCAGCATGCAGAGATTCAAATGTTAGTAGTAGTCAATGTTAACACTTTTCATACTGACAGATAAACTGGACCTAAAGAGTAGCAAACCCTCCACCGGTCTTTATTGGTCTGGGGATATGATGGAGAGTAGCCAGCAGGAGTACACTCACGGGGTGGCAAGTCATCATTAGGGTTTAAACCATGTCTCGGTTATGGCAACAAGATCCAAATTGTTTTGAAGTACAAAGTCAACAAATTCATCCGATTTGTTACATATGGATTGAGTATTCAAGACACAGAGCTGAAGTTTAGACTCATCGTAAACATTTGGAGTTGAAGTTATGCCAATGTCGCTTGTTGATGTGGTTGAGTTCACTGCTGGGGGTTGGTAAGGCTGGAGTGCTAGTTGCATGTGTATGTCTGTCCATTCTACGGCGACCAGCTTTTTTACCTCTATGTGTGCGGCGGTATGTTTGGGGTTGATTAGCAAGTATTCCAAGACAGTTCAATTGACTCAATCCTAAATAAGATAAAGCTACATCAGTACATGGAGCATTGCGAAGATTGAGTAGTTCATTACGGCTGTAGGAAATTTTATGGAGCTGAGTGGCGTTTGTGGGTGTGTTGATCAGTGTTTCAGGTCCAGGGTTTGGGTTTATGTCACCAGAAATTAAGAGTTCCAGGTGAAAGGTGGCAGATGAATTATCATAGTATGATATAGGACGTCTCAAGAATTTAAGATGGCGGATTTTAGTTGAACAATCTGTAGATTGCATCTTGTAGCCATCTACTGATGAGTCATTGAGACACCATGGTCTGGATCATGGATAGCAGGAGTAGAATAAACAGGATGTAGACCTCCATTGTCTGATCACAAAGTTGTTGATCCAAACAAAAGGCTTGTGGTCAAGCTACAGGTTATAATCTCTAGCTACAGGTTATAATCTAAATCAGAGTTGACTGCACAAATAAAATGAAGATCCAAAATGTGTATACACTCAACAGTAAATTTTTACTGCACAGACATACAAAAAAACAACAGTTTTTCACTTATTATAAGAAAACAAATGTACAAATACTCACATAAAACGTCCAGTAGATTCCAGGTGTAATAAGAAATCCACTAGTATAAAAATGAAGACAAACTTGTAGCTACAAAACACTTACTTAGCACAAAAACTGGAGAGCTGTTATGAGTTGCTGCTTGTAAGGCGCTCACTCATCACAGAATTTAAGATCTATTTCCAGAACGAATTTAATCTACAGTTTCTTTAAATATTAAAGGGATGACATGGGTATTTTCGGTTAAAATAAATAATAACAGATTACCTTACACTTACTTGGCATAAAATTGATGATGTATCAAATATCCTATGAAATCTTTGTCAGAGGTCATGTCATATGTTTCAAGCAAAATTATAACCAATAATGGCAAAGTTTGTGGTTGTCAATCGACACAATGTATCAAACTGAAATTGTCACAGGTTATTCCTTAGAACCAAGTAAAGACAGATAGGATTCAATGAATCATTCAGAAAAGTAGCATACAGATAGCATAATCTGTAAAGAGCAGTAAATCTTACAAGTTTGTTTTTGTTTCTGCATAGTCCATTCTTGCAACTCCTGCAGTAATAAAAACAATCAACAGCGGAATACCTGAAATCAAACAATCCACTCAAGTTGGTGATAAGAACAAGTTAAGTTCTTACAAGAGGATAATTCTTACAAAATGATAACTTTATATTTATTTTATAATTCACTTATTTTATCAAATTAGAGCTCTGTACTGCAGCCCTAGAACAACATTTCACTAATCTTTGTAGTCTACACTAATGATATCTCTCTTATATGGACGTTGATCGTGGGGGATGGGGGGTGGGGAATGTCCCCTCCACTTTTTAGAGTGGGGGAACAGTATATCCAATGCTGGAAGGCAGGCCCTACGTTGTGTTTTTGGGCCATCGCCCACTTGTCTGCCACTCTGCATGTGTGAGCCTCAATGTAAGGGACCACCTTCAAGATGCTCAGTAATGTGTTCTGAGTACTTTATGACAACTTTTATGTTTTATGGAAAACATAAAAGAAAAACTGCAGTATACTTCTCAAGATTCAGGGTAGACCTACATAATTATTTGATGCATTATATTTTATGGGACATCAATAGTGGTGGTCAATTATTGATATACTGTCCCCACCCCCTCCACCGGCCACTCTAAAAAGTTGGGAATGCATGTCTTTCAGTTGTCCTCAATTCAATACTGTTCAACGCCAATGGATGGAAAATGGGGTGGTCGATTCTTGTTCCAATCTGATCAAGATTGTAGATTTGCCTTCGTGCAAGTGTGTAGCTATCGCGTAGAGGTCTGCCTTCCAGCATTTAGGATAAAAAGAAATATTGGCTCTGGATGCTCTGTGGTGCATTCTGTGCTTTATGAATATTTATGGTGTTGCAAGAAAAAAAGTAGCATTCTCCTCAGTAGTCAGGATAGGCTAACATATTTAGTTATTTTTATTTATAACATTTGATTTACTGTCCCCCATCAATCGAAAGCCTTGTGGGTAACACAGGTCAATCTGGTATCAGCTTAGTGGCTCTTTATTTGTTGTACTTTTTCCCAAGTCATATAATCCTTGAGAAAGATAGGATTCCATACAAATGAAGAATATACCAGCTGAATACAGACAAGTGACTATTAGAGAAGTTAGAGTAAGGCCAGAAATGTTTTTGTATGTAGAGGACTAAAATCAATCAGTCAAGTGTGAGTATATTAACTTACCCCAAGCTGCTAATGACGCTTTCAGCATATATTTGGGGATGTACACATTGATGACTTTGACAAACAGTAGATACATATTGAATCCTTCCACACCCATCCAACACAGTGATGTCAATGTGAAGTAATGTAGGAAACCAGCTAGAATATAGCATGGTAACACATTTACCTCAAAAATACCTTGTTGTGAATCAAGAGCTGTGACAACCACAAAAGTGATGTATAAACCAAGCAGAGATGAGCAGAGACTTAGCAGGATTTGGTTGGGTTGCTTTTCACAAAGTTTCCTGCAAAATAAGAGTGTCAAAACTAGCATTGAGAAGAAAATTGGGATAAATATATACATTATGTCCTGGTGAAATATAAAGATGTTCTACCTGGTGATCAGGTGTACCAACATCATGATAATAAATAATCATGATACAAAATGGCCATCATGTAAATCATGTTACAGCACCATGATACAGCAGAATGGTACAGCACAACAATAGGGAACCAAAGTAGGGCACCATGGTAAGGCACCTTGATACGGCAGCATGGTGCGGTACGTCACCACGGTACAGCACCAGAGCACACCATGGCACCATAGCATGGCACCATAGCATGGCACCATAGCATGGCACCATAGCATGGCACCATAGCATGGCACCATAGCATGGCACCACAGCACGTCACGACACGGCACCATGGTACAGCATCACAGTACAGCATCATGGTATGGCACCACGGCATGGCACAGCACCTCAGTACAGGATCACGTTACAGCATCACAGCATGGCATGACAGTATACAGCATCACAGCATTGCATGACAGTAGAGCATCATGGTACGGCATGACAGTACAGCATCATGGTACGGCATGACAGTACAGCATCATGGTACGGCACAGCACCTTGGTACGGCGGCACGATACGGCATCACAGTACGGCATCACGGTACGTCATCACGGTATGGCATCACAGTACGGCATCACAGTACGGCATCACAGTACGGCATCACGGTACGGCATCATGGTACGGCACAGCACCACGGTACTGCATCACGGTATGGCATCATGATCATGATCATGTTTGTTTCGGAATTTAACTATAAAGTAAATTTTACTTAAGACTTGCTGTTTTTGCCATATAACTTTCAGTTTTATCAATGTTTCCAAATCTAAAGTCAAATTAATTCCCACTTGTGTTGCAATATGACTGCATGAGAATGGATGTGTTCTCATTACATTGCAGTTTTTATAATCTATATGGTGATAATTATTGCATATGAACAAAGTATCTGATAAAATTATGACAGCTATATCATTACATCCATACCTGAGGGTCTGGAGCCATAATTAAAAATAAGCCTTTAAGCCAATTCGTAACATATTCATGAAATATGACCTATCTTATCACGTCTACGCAGATGCCACTCGGATTTATCAAGCTTTCAAACCATCACAACAATGATAATTAATCGCTTGAAAACTGTATTCATGATATTCGCATTTGGATGAAGGAAAATTTCTTAAAACTCAATGATGATAAAACTGAATTTGTGCTATTTGGTTCTCGTCAACAACTATCTAAGATTTCTATTCCAAATATTGTTATTGGTGACTCTCATGTGCAATCTTCTTCAATTCTCAAGCAAGGAACCTTGGAGTTATTTTTGATGCAAACAAACCTCATATTTCAAATATTACTCGTACCGCAGCATTTCACCTTAGAAACATTGGAAAGTTACGCAAATATCTTAATTATGATGCAACAGAACAAATTGTTGATTCCTTCATAACATCTCATCTTGATATGGCAAATTCGCTGCTTTATGGACTTCCACAGGATCAACTACGACGACTTCAAAAGATTCAAAACACTGCTGTACGTATTGCGACTCTCTCTAAAAAATCATGTCATATCACCCCCATCCTGAAAGATCTGCATTGGCTGCCAATATCATATCGTATTATTTATAAAATATTGCTTATCGTTTTTAAATCTTTGAATGATTGTGCACCATTATATATATCTGACTTGTTGAAATGTTATGCCCCCTCTCGCAAATTACGTTCCAGTGCAAAGTTTTTGCTGGCTGAACAAAAGTCAAAACATTCTTGGTGTGACAGATCTTTTGAAGTTGTGGCTCCACGCCTTTGGAATGATTTACCTCTGTACATTCGTGAATCTCAACCTGTTGACTCCTTCAAGAAGAACTTAAAAACTCATCTTACATGTATGTGTATTACCTATAAGGACTACTAACATTCATTTATGCATTTTTTTTCTTTTGTTTAGTATTATATTGCATTTGCTATTGTATGATTTCTTGTTTACTGTAAAGCGCCTTGAGCACTTCTTGGTGGATATGTGCGCATTATAAATATTCTGCATTATTATTCTGTGTTATTTAAGTCATAATACTTACTTGTGACTTAGGTAGGTAACTATGGTAACTATTAGACAAAGGACAGACATTCCACATCCAACGAAACTCAACAACTTCAAGATGAACTTCTGTGTCTTACTTAAAGATGACTCTGGGTAAATGTCCTAAAATAAAGTTTACACAAACAATTAATAACAAATACATAATAATCAAAATGTTAACTCATACAATCAAACTTGAGCAAAACTGTTAATAGAAAATTTCAAATCTACCCTAAGATAAATGCATGTCATCATGCCCTTCCTTACCAGCAATACACTGATTACAACTACTTGATGATAACTGCCTCTGTCTTAATAAATAATAAGTCTTCTGGATTTTTACTTAAATGTATATTCTTAATTCATTTGTATATTCTTAATCATGCCTTTGTATACACTTTCTTTACTTTTTTGTAAAGTGCCTTAGAGCTTGCCTTTTCATGAATTTCGGCGCTATATAAATTCTGTACTATTATTTTTATTTATTATTCAAAATACTGACAAGTACAGATGACAATAGACAAGACACTGATAGACAGATATGAATAAACTTAAGTTTACCATCAAAGCTGCAAAGTTGGTCAAATGATCACACTGACAAGCGAGGTATTGATCCGTCACATAATATTCACGCAACTGACAACCTTGAGATGACCAACCTCTGAGAGTGAAATCCCAGTACACACACTCTGTATTATTCACAAATGATTCATTCTGTGGAAACAAATTCAATAATTACTTTTTGTGCTAATAAATGGTCTTATGGGATAAATTCTCCAAAATACACTGATTAATTTTTATTACAGTAACAAAACAAAGTGGGATAAAATGTAAAATTTGCATGTAAAGTAAATCACATGGTTTTTTTTTTTAATGCAAATCGCCCACACAAGGCCAATGGCTACTCCAAGGTGGGGGCTACTAAGTCATTGAGTTGTTACAACGACTCCACACTGAAGAAACCAGCCCCTCGCACCGAAACAAGACAAGTTAATAACCAGCCTCTTCACGGTGCAAATAGGACTGGGAGGGATAACTAGTCCAGAACAAGGCAGTTGTTAAACTGCCTCTGCCCCTATAAGCAATTATGGTTAAGTGTCTTGCTCAAGGACACAAGTGTCACGGCCGGGATTCAAACCCACATTCTGCTGCTAACACTAGAACTTGAGTCCGGTAAGCTAGACCGCTTGGCCACGGCACTCCACAAACCGAGACAATATCAATATTCCACCATACAAAGCCTCCAATGTTATACATCAGAACTCCGTGAAATATGCAATGTCTGTGTTTTGGTGGTGAAACCATACATTTTTTTTAAGGGAAGGTATAAAATGGGTAATAACCAGATGATCAAATTTACAAATTATTATCTTAAACTTATGTTTAAGAGTTTCAAGGGTTTTAAAGTAAACAGGAAATGTTAACAGTTACTTTCTCAAAAACAAGAGCATCTATTTTTATTAAACTTTTACAGGTTAGTTTTATGATGTTTCATGAAAACTGGAGGGTTTGTTACATAATTCCAATGTTGTACCATCCCAGATTGTTGTTTATTATAAAGGAAAACAAGTACTATGAAATAAGATATTTCTACAAATAATCACCAAAAGCTTGATTGTACATTAATAAGCTGCCTAAAGGACTCATCATAATAATAATAATAATAATAATAATAATAATAATAATAATAATAATAATAATAATAATAATAATAATAAGAAGAAGAAGAAGAAGAAGAAGAAGAAGAAGAAGAAGAAGAAGAAGAAGAAGAAGAAGAAGAAGAAGAAGAAGAAGAAGAAGAAGAAGAAGAAGAAGAAGAAGAAGAAGAAGAAGAAGAAGAAGAAGAATAAGAAGAATAAGAATAATAAGAATAATAATAATAATAATAATAATAATAATAATAATAATAATAATAATAATAATAATAATAATAATAATAATAATAATAATAATAATAATAATAATAATAATAATAAAGATTTGTAGCATATAAAGATTTGTAACAAACATAAATCTCACATTTAATGTGTCATTAATTAATTTTATTTCTTTTCCCTTAAGAGATGTTCACTGTAAAAGAAAATAGCCAGAAATTGCATTTTTACCATTTTCTCATTAATGACACATCGTAATGAGCTAAAACTTTCAGTTTATTTGATTTATATAAATCTTTATTCACATCAAAATGAAAGTTTACAAATATATATTTTCCCTTTAATCAAATAGTTGTTAATAACTTTGTGATGAATTAAACAATTAGTATAAACTATTCTATACCAATTTGGTATTAGAAAGTAATACCTACTTACATCAATCCTACTTAGTAGTATAGTAACTGGCTCATTGAGGTTCCTTATTGGCCGATTCCCCACAGTGGCAGACATGATACGAGTGTTTATTGTACGGTTAAATCTGTCTTCATTCTCATTCAAGTCAGCAAGAGAAACTGACTGGAATAAATTTCTTTTCCTGAAGATGGAGACAGTCACACGTATGCCTTCATTCTCGTCATCTGAAAATTAATTAAACACAAATGTGAATGTCATCTATATGCCAGAACGAAAGGCAGCTCCCAAAGATTATAAGTTCTCTGACCCCAATCATCATCTTCAGAATGCCTTCATGTAAAACCTCTTGCTAAGATACATTCAGGAGGCAGCATGAATATAGCATCAGTCATCTCAATGTCTTGGTATCAATATTCATGGTATAACTAACTAACGTGTTACATACCTCTTGCTAAGATACTGACTTCAGGAGGCAGCATGAGTATAGCATTAGTCATTTCACTGTCTCGGTATCCAATGTTCATTTCATGTTCTTCCATGACCATCAAGCTTGAGTTTCCAAAACTCTCTTCTGAAGATGTACCACTCACAAACCCGAACCCATTCAGAAGAGTGGATTCTGATACTCTGCGGATCTCAACAGCAATATTTGGGTGGACTTCACGGAATGTTGTATTAATGGTAACTGGAACACTCAGTAATTGTTGCTGCAATACTTGAATGATTTTACTTGGACTTTGTGAAATGTACTCAGCCTTTCTTAAGTATTCATCACTGATATCCATCATATTCCCAACAGCTTCAACTACAGCTTCAACTACAGGTTCAACCACGGTAGCCATTATCTAGGAAACACAACAACTTATTTATTTTAACTGGTATCACTATCCGATGCTCCCATATATATCTTCATTTGGTCCCCAAGGAGCGCCCATACACATTAACCAAAGGGATATTAAAAACAAAGTTTGATAATCCTCAAAACCAAAATCTTTTCTCTAATTACTCATCATTGCTACCATGCACTGTTTGATTCATCACAAGAGAACAACTCCAGCCAGTCATTTGTGTGTTAACTAATGCTTTATAAATCAATCAATGACTGGGCTATGTGACTTGGGGGAGGGGTGGAATGGAAGAGAGAGAACAGAAGTAGGAGGGAGATAAAAGGAAGTAGGAGTAGGGAGGGGGAACGAGACTGGATAAGAAGTGAATGAATCATACAAATATTACACAAAATTACCCTTTCATCATTGTCATTTGCAACTTTAATCAAAACACAAAGCACCTGTTCCTTATGTAGTAGTGGTGAATTTTACTTAGTCTTTTATTGTATAACGTGTATTATTATAGGTGTAGCACCCCCTTCTTACCATTTCTTAAATCGAACTGTGTGTACCCCTGTAATGCCATGGGTAAACAAAGGACCTTGGCCATGCACTGTGGGTATGCCTGGAGCCTCATGGTCAGTAAGCAGGTTGGCAGTCAATGGGTTAACACACACAATACTGGTGTCCAGTCTGCCCTGAAGACTAGACCTGCAGTGGACTTGGTGAGTTTCTTTTTATATTACTTTTGTTTAATTGTATAAATATTTCTCCTTTATTGTAAATTTTGTATCAAACTTTCATAGTGTGGAAACTATTTGTTTGCCTTTTTTGGTAGGTTTCCAAGGAAAGTTTAATTTCCAAAGTGTTTGTTCCGATTTTCTAAGAATTATTTTTTTGAAGCTTTTGTTGCTTTGGAAAACTTGTGATCTTGCCAGAACTCTTTTTGAACTAAAGTAATGTTATTGTCTAAGGTTAGTTTTTGCTGAGACATTCATGAGTATTTTTGTTATTTCATTTATGCTATTTTCTTGCTTTAGTTTGGAGACACTTCTTTAGTGCCGTGACCAAACTTTTCCCTAAGCTTTATGTGTTAGTTTCCATCACTGTTTTTACTTGCTTGTTAAGTTTGTTTCCTTATATGTAGCCATGTCTTATTTTTTATTCCAGTTCATATGTATTTCTGCCATTTTCTTGAGACTGTGAGTTCTTTGACCATGCCATGCCACTGTAACTCATTGTCCTCTAGATGTTTATTTAAGGATTTGCATACTTAATGAGCCCCATAGGGTTGTGCAGTTTCTGGAAGTTTATTACTGTAGTTTATGACTTAATCCTCTGCTCACTCTGCCATTTCCTTTGTTATTCAGATTTAAGGAGTTCTTGAAGTGTTATTTTCTCATTAAGTCACCTCTGGTATAATTTTGTACATGATGCATACAACTTTGGTTATATTTTTGTGCATATTTTCTTAGTATGTATTCTTAATCATTTCTTTTTCTTTGCATTTATAGGTTGTTTAAGCTTGAGTGTAGTAGATTTGTGACTTTTCTTGGATACTGTGTTGGTTTAAGGTTTTGGTTTAAGGTTTAGGTTTAAGGTGTTGGTTTAAGGTTTAGGTTTAAGGTTTTGGTTTAAGGTTTAGGTTTAAGTTTAAGGTTTAGGTTTAAGGTTTAAGTTTAGGTTTGGTTTTGGTTTAAGGTTTAGGTTTAAGGTTTGGTTTAAGGTTTTGGTTTAAAGTTTTGGTTTAAGGTTTAAGTTTTTTTAGTTTTTGGTTTTAGTTTATATATATATATTTTAAATATTTATTTACTTGGGTTTTTTGGTTGGTTTATAGCTAAATTTTGTTGGTTTCATAAATTGGTTTCAAGGCTTTTGGGTTATCAAGTCAGTACAGAGTTTTTATCTACTAAATTTATTTAAAGCACTTATTTCCAATTTTGTTGAATAAAATAAACATTTTTATTTTATTTTTCTTGTTGAAACCAAACACCAGTTTCCTATCGTCTCCATTCTTTAAAATTATCTCGCGACTTCCTCCCTATTCGATCCTTTGTTAATTTTTCTTGGTTAATCCCCACAGTGTAATTTTTTTGTTCAAGCGAGTTTCCCCATTGCCGTTTTTTATCAGGTTTTTCATGAGTAGTTAGTGTTTTCTTTCATTTTATTTCTGATTTTTGTTTATCATTTATTTCAAGTGTGTCAATTTACCAGGTTACACTTACTATAGGGGACTTAAGACGACCAAGGTCACCAGAGCACTCTATAAGGAGTACCATTCATGACTTCTTTTTTTTAAATGTAATCTGTGCCTTGTTTGCAATCCATACCCAAAATATACAAGGGTGATTTTTTTTTCTTGTTGATGATGTCAGCAAAACTACATGCTGCTATTATAGAATACAGACAGAATTATAAGACTATCCTTACAATAGCCGATTGTTCTACGGAGTGCAATAAGGAATAAGGCCACACTACCAGATATCTCTAAATCCAATAACTGCTCAGATTTCCTCTCAGCGGCGGCACCAGACCTGTTAAACTGGGGGCCAAGAGGGGGGCAAGCTTAAATTTAAGGGGCGCAAACATTAACCTTTAATGTAATTTTGTACTGCTGAAAAAGCATTTTATTTCTGATTTTGTTTATCATTTATTTCAAGTGTGTCAATTTACCAGGTTACATTTTTTGGTGGAAGATCCGGGTAGGGATTACTGTTCTTTAGAACTTAGCTAGATTTTTTGGAGTAGGGATAGGATAACTGGTCGTTTTACTTGTTTTGGTCAAAGTCAAAGGCAAATCTTGTCAACCAACACAGTATTTGGGATAGGAAACTTTGATGTTACACGATGGCAGGAACTCCAGTCCACCGATGCCGGACACTCCACCCGTGCTGACACCGTACCCAGCTAAGGCAACTCCGCATGGCCCGGCCATCCACCACCACACCAGCTGACCCCACAACAGCTCAGCGATTTCGACCCGATTCCCAAGTAGCTACCCCTGCGATGAATCCATCAAGAACCATCACTACACACCAGGTGAAGGGAGTCTCCACTTTCACCGGCCGGGAGAAGAGCATCCGAGTAGAAGACTGGGTGCGGGACATGAGGTACCTGTTGGAGGCGAAAGGAAGTGTCCCGGAGCGTGTACAATTTCACGAGGTTGTCCGGAACACAGGAGGGAGAGCCCGAGACGTGGTGCTGAACCTTGAGAGCAGGGCGCCCTCTGGAGCGACAGCAGAGGCAGCATTCTTGGAACTGCTGGAGGAGTTCGGGGAAGACAACCCCGCTTGTCCCTATGACACGATTTTATACACGGGTGCAAAAATCAGGAGAATCAGCCAGCGAGTATGCCATCGCTCTGGAGGCACTGATGAGACGTATGGAGGAGAAGGCAAGACTGCAAGGCCGTCATGATCTATTCGGTGACAGTCGAGACATCATCCTATCGACGCAGTTCATGGCGGGCCTGCACGACGAATGCTGTAGGCAGAGGCTAGCGCCAATGCGACCTCGCTCCATGAGGTTTAAGGATCTCCGCGCCGAGCTGAGGGTAGTGGCCGAAGAGAGACACCAACAGGAGGAGCAGACGAAGCAGCATTACCAGCTGATGGCACACGTCCCCACTAAACCCGACGTTCCCAAGAGCCAGACACCACCACCAGCCACCAAGCTTGAACGAGAGATGACCAACCAAGGCAACAACCCGCAGCTAGCAGACGTCGCCAAACTGCTGGAGCAACAAAACACCACACTAAATCAGGTTCTGGTGAACCAGATGCAACTAGGCCAGCGTGTAGAGTGGTTGGAGCAGAATGCCCAGGTGAACACACTAGGACGACAGGAGCGTGAAGGTCGACCACAGACGTGCTACAACTGTGGCAAACCTGGCCACTTTGCCCGTAGATGTCCGCAGCCACGACAAGCACCACCATCAGCACCGTTAAACTAGAGAAACCCTCTGATGACGGGCGGTCATTGGGTTTTCTAGTTTTTCTCCAAGCCCTTCTTCTTCAGTACATGTAGCACCCACGAGAAAAGCAGTACCCCAGGCAGACGAGGACCAGAACGGCGAACTGGTTGGGCCAGTCAGTGACGTAGAAATCATGGTGTCAGGGATCTCAGGTGAGCACCATAACCGACGAGTACGTGGCTAGCCATCCCCGCCTACGTGAGCAGACACCAAAGGAGACTAGCATCACCATTCAGGGAGCAGGGGGACGACCCATGCCTCACAGTGGTGTCATCCTTGTAGATGTAGATGTCTTGGGTCGCAGAGTACATAGGGTACCGGTATTCATCGTACCAGCTACAGATTTCCGCCGCAAGGTTCCAGAGCTGATAGGGACCAACGTCATTCGGGCGAGCCGTGATGCTCTCCATACTCGGTATGGGAGAAGATTTCTCACGAAAGTACGGCAGGCATCCGAGGAATGGTATTCAGCGCTGCAGTGCATCAACTCAGATGGCAACAACCTTGCGAAGAAAAAATGGTGAGTTTGGCATGCTGAGATACACTGGCCGCAAACCAATTGTAGTGAAGGCTGGAAGGAAGCAGACATCCCCACAGAAGCACCAAGGCACATCCGAGGAAGGACCCTCGAGGCACTTGTGGAGAATGCTGATGATGCACCGTTTGGAGAATCTCTGGCTGTTGGCAAACCTTCGTCGAAGTCCGGAATGGAAGAGTTCTGTCCGGGTCTGCAATCTGTCTGCACATGATGTCGTGGTACGGCGAAATACAAGGTTAGCAACCTTGGTCGTTGGTCGAGTGGTTTCATCGGAATTTAGTTCCGTCACTGACGAAGTCGCCCATAAGCACACAGGAACCCTACTGCTATATGTTGCGAGTCTTCCACCAATACAAGTCCACACGATGACACAGGTGTTGATGTCGACCTTAGCTCTCTTTCAGCTGAAGACAGACAGCGTATGACGCAACTTCTACAAGGCAATGCAGACATATTTTCGAAGGATCAGCAGGATCTTGGGTTTACGCAGACCATTGAGCACGAGATTCCCTTGATAGACCCAACCCCTTTCAGGCTGCCATACCGACGTATTCCTCCTTCGCAGTATCATGAAGTACGACACCACAACAGACGATCTCAAAGAAGTCTGGAGTAATCAAACCGAGCCAAAGTCCCTTTGCATCACCCATAGTAATTGTTAGGAAGAAAGACGGCAGCATCCGGCTATGCGTCGACTATCAGGCTAAAACTCAAGAACAGTGCGAGATGCATATCCTCTTCCGAGAATCGACGAGGCGCTGGACGCACTTTGTCATGCCAAGTACTTTTCCTGTCTTGATCTGACCTCAGGCTACCACCAGGTCAAAGTCGCGGCCAAGGACCAGCAAAAGACGGCATTCATTTCACCCATGGGACTCTACGAATTTACGAGAATGCCGTTTGGGTTGACGAATGCTCCGCCACGTTCCAGAGGTTAATGTTTACAGCTTTCAGTGACATGAATTTCAACAGTGTGCTGCTGTGCTTAGATGACATCATCGTATTTAGTGCCACGGTAGGAGCATGTCAGCCGTCTATCCAAAGTGTTTACACGGTTACGGGAGCATGGGCTTAAGTTGAAGCCGTCTATGCCATCTACTACGGAGCAGCGTCAAATATCTGGGCATGCTGTGTCGGCTGAAGGCATTTCCACCGATCCAGACAAGATTGCAGCCGTCAAGGCGTGGCGGTGCGCCTAGGTCCAAGAAGGATGTCCGCAGTTTTAGGCCTCACTGGATACTACAGGAGATTCGTCCGAAATTACTCGAAGGTGGCAGCTCCCCTATTCACGTTGACTGGAGGTAAACGAGGTTGTAAGATCCACCGTTCGTTTGGTCGGCAGAGTGCCAAATATCCTTCGAGACACTCATTGGTAAGCTGACGTCCTCACCAATACTGGCCTATGCAGACTACAAGCAACCATTTATTCTTCAGACGGATGCTTCCCGTGATGGTTTGGGAGCGGTGCTTGCCCAACAGCAGGATGGCCAGGAACGAGTCATTGCTTATGCAAGTCGCACTCTATCTTCGTCTGAGTTGAACTACCCGATCCACAAGCTGGAATTCAAGGCGTTGCACTGGGCCATCACTTCAAAGTTCCGAGACTACTTGTACGGGAACCGGGTGACAGCAGTGACGGATAACAACCCTTGACGTACGTCTTAGACAAGGCCAAGTTGGATGCAACAAGCCAACGTTGGGTGAGCGACATAGCCATATTTGACCTGGACATCATCTATCGGCCAGGCAAGTCAAACTCCAACGCAGATTCACTGTCCCGGGTACCTAAGGCTGAAGTCACCAGAATCCTAGACGACACTAACAGGAAAACAGATGGTGAAGTCAAAGGAAGAGCAAGCATCATCCAGACTAGCAGTATTGTCATATCCTGTCCAATCATGAAGTCTTCTTCAATCACATCTCAGAGTGCCCTAAGTAGCGAAGACAGTTCCCATCGAGAAACAGCCATCGCAACAGAGAAAGCTGATGACACCAATAGCTGGGGAACCAGTTGTGCACGAGGCCTAAGCCTACAGGATGCTCAGCACAACGATTCAGCTATCAGTCGGGTTACTGACCTCAAACGTCAAAGTCCAGCGAAACCAAGTAGGAGGCAGGTGTCTAAGGAGCCCAGGATAGTTCAGAAGTTGATCCGGGTTTGGGATCATCTGAACGTTAGAGACGCTTTACTGTTCTACAAGAAAGTGTATGATGACGGTAAAGTAAGACATCTACTAGTCCTACCACGTAACATGCGGCTGAAAAGGCTGCATCATTTGCATGATACCATGGGTCATCTCGGGTTGGACAAAACACTCCATCTTTGTACGAGACCGTTACTATTGGCCAGGACTCTACTCCCAGATAAAGTCATATATCAGCAAGTGCAAACGATGTACTCTACGCAAGACGCCGGACACGAAACAAGCTGAACTACAGAGCATCAAGACGACTCGTCCGTTACAGCTGGTTTGCGTAGATTTCCTGAGTCTGGAGCAGTCAGGGGTGGAATTGAAAATGTCCTAGTTGTCACCGATCATTTTACTCGGTATGCACAGGCCTTTCCAACCAGAGACCAGAAGGCAACAACCGTAGCCAGGTGCTATGGCGAAGTTCATTGTACACTACGGAATTCCAGAGCGTTTACACTCAGACCAGGGCAGATGTTTTGAGTCAGCAGTTGTGAAGGAGCTGTGCCATCTCCTTGGCGTATCGAAAAGTAGCAGACGACGCCGTATCATCCACAGGGCAACGGAATGACTGAACGTTTTAATCGAACATTGCTTTCCATGCTGGGGACATTGGATGACGCAGAAGAACGACTGGGCGATGCATCTGGCTGCACTTACTCATGCGTATAACAGCACCAGGCACGAGTCCACTGGTTACACACCGTTCTACCTCATGTTTCTTCGTCAACCGAAGTTGCCCGTGGATCTTCTAGTCCCACCACCGAAGCAGTCTACCCCAGATGATGGCGATCATGCACATTTACGTAAGGCGGTTAGAGCAGCACATGCGTATGGCATACACTACCGTCAATGATGCAGCTGAGAAGGCACGCATGAAACAGAAGGCAACTTATGACCAGAAGGTGATTGCCCAAGTTCTGAAGGGGAGATCGCGTATTGTTGCCAACAAGACCCCGAGGGGGTGCAAGCTCAAGATTGGTGGGAGTCTGCCGCACATAGTTGTAAGAAAGCTACAGAATCTTCCAGTCTACATCATTCGTGACATGGGCTGTACGAGAACCAGAACTATACATCGGAACATGCTAACTTTCAATGCCCATTTGATGTTTCGGATCAAGATGAAGGTGACCACCCAGACGATGAGGAAATTCCATCAGTTCTGTTTCCCCCACAAAGTTTGCAAGATCACTCTAAGACGGATACAGAGTCCGATTCTTCATCCTGTACCAATGTTGAGATGGATAGCAGCACAGATGGCAGTGAGGAGATGACGGAGCAGCGTCAGCGGTTAAGGAGAATCATCAAGCCACCAGCAAGATATGGGGACTGGCATTGATGACTTACAGCTGTAAAGAATATTCAGGATGATCCAAGCCAATTATGTAGAATATAGTCTCCAGTTAAACTTTTGTTAATGATGTTGAAGCTTTGTTGACCATTGCTGAGGATAATGATTTTAGTAAGGAGAGGTAGTGGTGAATTTTGGCTTTTATTGTATAACGTATTATAGGTGTGAAACCCTTCTTACCATTTCTTAAATCGAACTGTGTACCCTGTAATGCCATGGGTAAACAAAGGACCTTGGCCATACACTGGGTATGCCTGAGCCTCATGGTCAGTAAGCAGGTTGGCAGTCACATTAATACTGGTGTCCAAGCCTGCCCTGAAGACTAGACCTGCAGTGGACTTGGTGAGTTTCTTTTATATTACTTTGTTTTTAATTGTATAAATATTTCTCCTTTATTGTAAATTTTGTATCAAACTTTTCATAGTGTGGAAACTATTTGTTTGTTTTTTGGTAGGTTTCAAGGAAAGTTTTAAATTTCCAAAGTGTTAATTGTTCCGATTTTCTAAGAATTATTTTTTGAAGCTTTGTTGTTTTGGAAAATCTTGTGATCTTGCCAGAACTCTTTTGAACTAAAGTAATGTTATTGTTCAAGGTTAGTTTTGCTGAGACATTCATGAGTATTTTGTTATTTTATTATGCTATTTTCTTGCTTTAGTTTGGAGACACTTCTTTAGTGCCGTGACCAAACTTTTCCTAAAACTTTATGTGTTAGTTTCATCAAGTTTTTTACTTGCTTGTTAAGTTTGTTTCACCTTTATATGTAGCCATGTCTTATTTTTCTAGGATTATTTTATTATAGCTTCATATTCCATTTTATTCCAGTTCATATGTATTTCTGCCATTTTCTTGAGACTGTGGGTTCTTTGACCATGCCATGTGTAACTCATTGTCCTCTAGATGTTTATTTAAGGATTTGCATACTTAATGAGCCCCATAGGGTTGTGCAGTTTCTGAAGTTTATTACTGTGGTTATGACTTAATCCTGCTCACTCTGCCATTTCCTTTGTTATTCAGATTTAAGGAGTTCTTGAAGTGTTATTTTCTCATTAAGTCACCTCTGGTATAATTTTGTACATGAACAACTTTGGTTATATTTTTGTGCATATTTTAGTATGTATTCTTAATCATTTCTTTTCTTTGCATTTATAGGTTGTTTTAGCTTGAGTGTAGTAGATTTGTGACCTTTTTTTATATTGTGTTGGTTTAAGGTTTGGTTTTTAAGGGTTTTGGGCTTAAGGTTTAGGTTTAAGGTTTTGTTAAGGTGTTGGTTTTTTTTAAGGTTTAGGGTTTTGGTTTGGTTTAAGGTTTAGGTTTAAAGGGTTTTGGTTTTGGTTTTTAAAGTTTGGTTTAAGGTTTAAGTTTTTTTTAGTTTTTTTTTAGTTTATATATATATTTTTTAAATATTTATTTACTTGGTTTTGTTTTATAGCTAAATTTTGTTGGTTTCATAAATTGGGTTTCAAGGCTTTTGGGTTATCAAGTCAGTACAGAGTTTTTATCTACTAACGATTTTTAAAGACTTATTTCAACTTTTTTTGAATAAAATAACATTTTATTTTATTTTTCTTGTTGAAACCAACACCAGTTTCCTATCGTCTCCATTCTTTTTAAAGGTATCTCGACCTCCTCCTATTCGATCCTTTGTTAATTTTTCTTGGTTAATCCCCACAGTGTAATTTTTTGTCAAGCGAGTTTCCCATTGCCGTTTTAGGTTTTTAGAGAAGTTAGTGCTTTTCATTTTATTTCTGATTTTGTTTATCATTTATTTGGCGGACAAATTCACTTACACTTACTATAGGGACTTAAGACGACCTCTATAAGAGCACTATAGAGTACCCATTCATGATTTTTTTTTAAAAAAAGCTTGTTTGCAATCCATACCCAAAATATAAAGGGGTGATTTTTTTTTTCTTGTTGATGATGTCAGCAAAACTACATGCTGCTATTATAGAATACAGACAAGAATTATAAGACTATCCTTACAATAGCCGATTGTTCCACGGAGTGCAATAAGGAATAAGGCCACACTACCAGATGTTCTAAATCCAATAACTGCTCAGATTTCCTCTCAGCGGCGGCACCAGACCTGTTAAACTGGGGCCAAGAGGGGGCAAGCTAAATTTAAATTTACAAGCAAACATTAACCTTTAATGTAATTTTGTACTGAAAAAAGCATTGACTTACCATCGGGGAAAAATTGGGGGGGCAAATTGGGGCGGCAAAAAAAATAACCGGCGGGGGGGGTTTTCCT
>CM055818.1:48618533-48636295 GCA_029582265.1 Zoroaster sp. YZ-2022 | reverse complement strand
AGTTTTCGGCCCCATGGAAAGCAGCGAAGAAGACGGTTGGCGTGAGCGAAGCCCCGCCGTGCGCGCAGGGCGGCGAGTCACGCGCTTATGACGTGAGGCACTGCGGATAGGGCTGGCAGCGGCTATAAAGGCGCCTTTCCAGCGTATAGAGTGAAGTTGGCCTCACCCTAGCGACAGAGTTGGCATGGCAAAGTTGGTCTAAGCTGATAGAGCTGGCATGATCTAGCAGAGTTGGCATCTATTCATAAACCGGTAAGACATCTTTACCGTGTAAGGTGGTTATTTAAGCAGTGTGTATGCGCTGTACGGCCGAGTTGGCAAGGGTGGTTATACGGTTGTGCGGTATAATTTCCCTTTGGTAGGAGCTTGCGATAAAAGGGTGAGTTGCCGTAACTCTCGCATGTGTGCTGCGAGGGGCGACATCTAATAGACTCTTGAGATCTAACGTGGGCTGGTGTGAATGCGCGTGTGGTGACCTGGGTACCTAAATTGGTGTTGGGTGCCTTTCTTTGCCCGGGTTGCTGGTCCTCCTGCAGATCTGCGTAGGGACGCCCTCTGTTGAAGCCAATGCAAAGGTTGAGATTGATGATCATGAATAAATCAGCATACTGGTGTGGTTCTATGAATCCACATTGGCCTTCCTTTGTGTGTTGATTAAATTGTCACCCGTTTTGTCTACAGTTCAGGGTTGGGGATAGTAGGAGTTCACATCAGGTATTACTTTCAATCAATTAGTTACTAACACTGGGATGGTATATTTACATCCCAACGGACACGTCCCAGCCGCTCAGGGACGTTCCGGTCAGTACCGTCCGCATTTGCCTGTGGAGGGGCCCAGCTCGTGTCTCGCTACGACCGAGGTTGTGACATCACAGTATTATGCCTATTATTTGGATAAAGAAGTTTGATCTATTTTTAGAATTGTACACATTCTACACATTTGTATAACATATTATTAAAGTAATATTATATACATAACAGCAAAGAAACGTCACCCCTAAATTTGGATAAGTCTGAGAACGTGTTTAGCAGGCCTATGTGTCCTCAGACGTCATGCATGACAATTTTGAGGTCAACCAAATTTGCCACATTGTGTTCGTGTTACACTCCATACTCATAATATTCTTCATTAAACAAATTATATTAATTATAAAATGAAAATAATAAATATTTTTAGGGGTGACGTTTCTTTTGCTGTTATGTATAGTAATGCTGTTAATTATTAGTGCAGTTTGTTTTAAGAAAGATCACAATTTTTCACAGCAGCTTTATGAACTGTTTGTATTTTTATTATTAAACTATGATGTTCTCAGAATATATTGGGATTTGTTTAAATATTTGTATTTAGTAGAAATAATAATAATAATAATAATAATAATAATAATAATAATAATAATAATAATAATAATAATAATAATAATAATAATAATAATAATAATAATAATAATAATAATAATAATAATAATAATAATAATAATAATAATAATAATAATAATAATAATAATAATAATAATAATAATAATAATAATAATAATAATAATAATAATAATAATAATAATAATAATAATAATAATAATAATAATAATAATAATAATAATGATGATAATAATGAATGCTATGCAGCATCAACTCAACAGTGAATCAGCGACAAACTCTCAAAGAGGAAGTCCATCGCCCGTTCTGGTCGGTATGCTTGAGCAGGTACCGCCAGATCGTACACACACTGCTCAGAACAATAACATAATTCGTGCTGTAAACAGGAGAAAGTGGAGTAAGGACGATAACAGAATTGCAATGGAATGTTTTATAAAGGAGCAAGCCAGAGAACAGAGGGTACAGAAGGAGAATGATTAACATATGGCAGGATAAAGGCATGTTTGAAATAAGCGAACAGCGGCTTGCCGACCAGGTAAAACAAATCAAACATAATCAGTGGATAACGAAAGTTGAGGTGGAAGAGATGAGTAGAATAATATCACGGACAGAGGCTGGGGATAAAGTGCAGGAGGAGGAACTGGACAACGTGGTCGCTGGTGAGCTGGCAAGTTCCCAGAGTGCGGATGAGGTCAGTGGAGAATAGAAGAGGAACAGAAGACACACGGAGGAAGAGCTAGAGATTAGGAAGAGGATTGAAGAGGTAATGGTATCGGTAAAAGGGACAGAGTAAGTGGAGTATTCCTGCATTGCGCCAGGTCCCAAGGAAAAAGCTGACAAATGTGTCAGCTATGGTAAGTAGAATCCTTGGGACGGTAAGTACTACTAATCTTTCTGAAATTAACGATCTTGTCTTTGCAGGTGCAGTTGTAGTAGCGGAGAGATCAGGGTAAAATCTTCACATTCACAATCACGACATAAAGATAATAAACCTTGGTGGAAACGCAGACTTGAGGCCAAATTAACGAGTTACGCAAAGATCTCAGTAGAATAGAGCAAATGGATAGAGGTGCAATGAAGAGTCAGATATGAGGAACAGATTAATGAAGAAGTATCAAGTAAAGGAAAGGGGATGAGTGTAGTTAAGGAAAGAAATAAAGCAAAGGGTTAAGGCGAAGGCTGCGAAAGTAAAGAGGTACGATGACAGAGTCAGGCAGTTTCATCAAAATCGCCTATTCAGTACAAATCAACGTCAATTATTCAAAGAAATGGACGGGAAATGTGACAACTCACAAGTGGGCCCCAGAGCCAGCAGAGGCAAGGAATTTTTGGGTGGCCTTTGGGATCAGCCTGGTGATCATAACAGACAAGCAGAATGGTTAGCCGACGTGAAAGACGAGTTAAAGAATGTACAACAACAAGAGGATTTCAGATTGATGCGAGCAAGGTGAAGAAACAGTTGAGGAAAGTGCCGAATTGGAAAGCCCGGGACCAGACCAAGTGCACGGATACTGGCTAAAGAACTTCAGTAGTCTTCACGAAAAGAATAGCCCAGCAGCTGCAACAATGCTTAGTGCGTGGCAACGTTCCGACGTGGATGACTGAAGCAAGAACGGTTCTCATCATGAAGGACATTAAGAAGGTAACGTTGCAAGTAACTATCGACCTATTACATGTCTACCGCATGATGTATAAACTTCTGACCGGTATCATTGCAGAAGATCTGTATACCACATAGAAGATCAGCAGTTATTTCCAGATGAGCAGAAAGGTTGCAAGAAGCGGTCAAGAGGAACGAAAGACCAACTCATCATTGATAAGACGGTGCTAAAGGACTGTAGGAACAGGAAAACTAATCTGGCCATGGCATGGATAGATTACAAGAAGAGGCATACGACATGGTATCACACTCTGTGGATTATGGAATGTTTGGATATGATAGGGGCAGCTGATGCGGTGAAGTGTCTTCTGGGTGAGAGCATGAAGACATGGAGGAACAAATCTGATGGCCAGTGATGAATGTCTTGGTAAGGTAAATATCAGACGAGGTATTTTCAGGGCGATTCTCTGTCTCCACTATTGTTTGTTTTGGCGCTGTTTCCTTTGACGATGGTTTTGCGGAAGGTTAGTGCGGGATACGAGATGACGAAGGATGGATGCAGGATTAATCATCTTCTCTTCATGGACGACCTGAAGTTGTTTACGAAGAACGAGAAGAGATTGATTCCTTGGTGCAGACTGTACGGATCTTCAGCGATGACATCGGCATGAAGTTTGGTCTGGAGAAATGTGCTGCGATGACCATGAAGAGGGGTAAAGGGTACATTCGGATGGAATTGCTTTACCAGATGGCACACAATTGAGGGCGTTGGGTGAAGAAGAAAGTTATAAGTATCTTGGAGTGCTTGAAGCAGATCATGTACTGCACGAGGAATCGAAAGAGAGACTTAAGAAAGAGTATATAAGACAGGTGAAGAAGTGTTTGAAGTCCAAGCTGAATGGAGGGAATATAATAAAGGCGATCAACACTTGGGCTGTGTCACTAATGAGATACAGTGCAGGAATTGTCAGGTGGACTAAGGCAGATCTAGATGTTGCTGACAGGAAAACGAGGAAAGTAATGACGATGTACGGTATGTTACATCCACGGTCGAATGTCAGCAGACTCTATCTACCAAGGTCAGAGGGCGGAAGAGGGTTACTTAGTGTATCAGACAGCGTTAACATCGAGAGAAGGAGCTTGCAGTGTCATGTAAAGTACTCAGGAAAAAGTTGTTGAAGGTTGCGCAAGAAATACATGAAGGCAGACGAATTAGGTCCAAAGGAGTATAAGAATCAAAGAAGAGAAGAAAGAACACGAGATTGGCAGGAAAAACCACTTCACGGCCGATTCCTGAGATGTTACAGAAGAAGTGGCAAGTAGCAAGACTTGGGAATGGTTGAGGAGAGGAGAACTAAAGAAAGAAGCTGAGGGTCTGATTACTGCAGCGCAAGACCAGTCTCTGCCGACGAATGTGATGAAGGCAAGGATCGAGAAGTCAGATGTCTCTTCTATGTGCAGAATGTGCAATGCGGCGGAGGAGACTGTGTTCACATTGTCAGCGAATGCAGAGTGCATGCTCAGACAGAGTACAAAGGCAGACACGACAAGTTGGCCAAGGTGATCCATTGGGATCTGTGTAAAGTACGGTGTCAAGGTGCAATCGAAGTGGTACGACCATGTGCCGGAAAAAGGTTGAAGAAACGGACCATGTCAAGATTCTCTGGGACTTCAACATCAGACAGATCATGTTATAGAACATAGACGGCCGGATGTTGTTGTCTCGGATCATGCAAAGATATGTCATCTTATTGATATAGTTGTGCCGGGTGATAGTAGAGTAGCTTCGAAGGAGAAGGAGAAGGTACAGAAATATCAGGATTTTGTGAGAGAACTCCGCAAGCTGTGGCAAGTCAAGGTGAAGGTTATTCCTGTGGTAGTGGGAGCACTGGGTACAATCCCGAAGGCGTTGGAGAAACATCTCAAGGAGATAGGAACATCTGTTAGAGTAGAATTACTACAGAAGGCGGCACTCTTAGGGACAGCAAGGATTCTGCGAAAGACACTCGAGGATCTAAGGCTACAGGACGTAGCTTGACTCGAGTGTAACCGGCAGAAAAGGAAAACAAGATCTTTCTTTTCATGTTGTGCTAACGCGAAATAATAATAATAATAATAATAATAATAATAATAATAATAATAATAATAATAATAATAATAATAATAATAATAATAATAATAATAATAATAATAATAATAATAATAATAATAATAATAATAATAATAATAAATTCTTAAGAAGTTTGATATCAACATCAACTCTACACCAGGTTTACTTGAGAACATTTATTAATTTTTGTACAAATGTTATTACCAAAATCATTAGAATTTTTTTTAAGGTTGATAAGTGGAATTAGCAAAAAGTGAGAGCTGGAGAGGGCGCTATTTGTATGTTCTGTACAATGGTATAGGTTTTGTGGACAGTATGGACTTAATCTGAGCTCTAAATCAACACAATTTAATAATGAACTTTTATAATAATAATATAAATATAATAATCGTGAGTATTTATAGGGCTGGTATAAAATTATTATAGCATTGAACTATACGAATAAAAATATGCAAAATACAAAATCATAACATCACAGCAACCTAAACTGAGATTCTTTAAAGTTTTATTTTTAATGGAATGTTGTGGATATTTACGCGAAATTACCTTCAGTTATTGAAGCATCCATGTCAAACTGCATTGGGTTGGAATCCTCGTCCGATGGTATCGGTATGTCAATCATGTGTTGGTTGAAGAAACTGTGGGCTTGAAGGAGGAGCTCTCTAAGCCTGACTCAAGGGAGGGTAGGAGGAGTGCCTAAGAGGTGTTCACATTTTTCAAATGGTGAGAATTATGAACTACCTCCAGGGTTGAGTTTGGAGTCGTCTTTCCTGAATGAGGATCAAAAGGAACAGGTTGTGAAACTCATCCAGAAGCATGATTCAATCTTTTCGAAAGATGAGTTTGATGTTGGTTATTGTGACAAAATAACTCACAAGATCAACACAATCGACAACCACCCAATCAGTGAATATACCGCAGAATTCCCCCACACTGTGTTCAGGAAGTTAAAGCGCTTTTGCAAAAGTTGTTGGATGAGGGAATCATTAGGCGCAGCGAGAGTCCGTACGCGAGTGCAGTTGTACTGGTGAAAAAGCGGGATGGGTCCTTGCGCCTGTGCGTAGATTACAGGAAATTAAATGCAAAGGGTGTTCGTGACTCCTTTCCTTTGCCGCGTATCGAAGAGTCGTTAGAGGCTTTACAGGGCGCTAAATATTTTTCGGCTCTTGACTTGGCACATGGTTACCACCAGGTGGCCATGGATCCCAGTTCTGTAGAGAAGACCGCATTTCGAGTGCCATTTTACTTTGGGTTGGCAAATGCACCAAGTACGTTCCAGAGGGTAATGGAGCAGTGCCTTGGGGATATGAATTTGTCTGAGTTGTTGATATATCTAGACGATATATTGGTATATTCTTCTTCACTAGAAGAACACTTGAGGAGGTTGGACAAGGTTTTGTCAAAACTTGCAAATTTGGACTAAATTGTAAGGGCAACAAGTGCAGTCTCTTCCGCAGTGAAGTTGCCTATCTGGGCCATGTTGTCGGTGCACTTTGCAGATCAAAAATTAATTTATTACCGGCTTGATCACATTATTTATCGTATTATTTATAAAATTTAATCCATTATTCAGAAATTGTAAAACTTGTACAGTTGGTATATGACAGCAAACAGCCTTTGTACAATATTAGTACCTGATGTTTCTTGTAGATTGTCAAGACAGATGTAAGAATGATACAGTTTCTGAATGCTTTAATCATGTTTACATTGATAATTATGACCATAATACTGCTGCATGCTACACAAAATATATCTTGCACTTTCATTGAAATAATTAATGCAGACAGTAGTTTTCAAACATTTTGGTTACAGATTAAACTTTATTACATCATTTTAAAGGATATATAGTGTATATTATTAACCCTAACTATCCTAAATCCCTTCAAAATCAACTGGAGGATTTGAATGAATTTGTAGAGATTGATGTTTATCAGTTGATTTTAAAGATTGGAAATAGTACGGATCCTGCATAAAATCATATGGGTTGATTTTGAAGGATTGAGGTAGTAGGGATCCTCCATATAACTTACATCGGTTGATTTTTAAAGGGGACTGACATCCTTCATTGTGTGTGCTTAAGGCGTTTTGTAATAAAATATTGTTTTGAGACCCACCTGTGTCTATTTAATCATTGATTTATGAGTACAAGTATTTTAAAACAATGTTTGAAGTGTTTGGTGGAAGCTTCATTTGCATAAGATATGTGACGTAAGGTCAGGAAGATCCGATGTGTAAGCATGATGTACATATACATACAAACGTTTCACACACGTAGCGTCGATTTCATTTCTTCCGTGATTTTATTTCCGGAACTAATAAAATGCCGGGAAGATGTGTTTCTGCAGGATGCAGCAACACCACCAAAGACAGTGTTAGCCTTCATCTGTTCCCAAGTGACCCAAAATCGCCGTATTTGGACGAGCAAAGTTCGACTGACAAGAGTAAAGTGGTCAGGTCCATCGGCTCACATAGTTTTGTGCAGCGATCATTTTGAGCCGAGTTTTGAGCCGAATTTCTCTTCCGACATGACGTCACGAACAGCTCCTCCGTGCAGGGCGTAAAAGTGGGGGGAATTTTTACAATGGTAAAATAACACTCAAAAACAATAAAAACACAAAACCAAAATTGTATTGATCTTTTACTGATATAAAAGAATAAAACGATCACATATTTAACTGTTTGATTTAAATCCATGTCAGTCCCCCTTTAAGGATTGAGGCCATTACCTGCGATGAGTATCAAGGGGTAAAGGGGTAATGAAAGTAGAAAATTACATAGATCTTCAACATAAATTGTGGCAAATTTGTCAGGTTCCCGCTGACTGGTTTCTTTCGAGCAATCTAAATAAACTTTGTCTTTTATTGAAGCACCACTGTTTCTTGAAAAATAACACTGCATATTCATGACTAGTGCTGCATATTCATGATTAGTGCTACTACATATTCATGACTACAGACTAGTGCTGCTACATCTATGTATTGATATTGTGCAATAAGTCTATCTATATTGTGAGGGTTCAGGGTTGCAAGGACATTTTCATATTTCCGACGTGTGAAGTAAAAGGGAAATATGATGTTTGGTTACAGATTTAACATTTAAAACTTAATGGAATTTCACATTAAATGTGAAGTATGAACCTGACTGAAGTGTCTGCCTCATATATACAAAAAAACAGACTATTTATAAATATGTAAATTGAACCAATCCTATAAAGTTTTGAATGATTCTTATTGAGTATTAATGTGTGGAGGTTTAAATGTTGGGGGGGGGGGTTCCTGCCTTTTGATGTGTCCCAATTTCATTACAAGCTTTCACTCATTGTTCACAAAATTTAATATTATAACAATACAGTACAAGGTTAATGATATGTAACACTCAATTAATTCTGTCAAAGATGTTGTAGTCTTTTCAGTGAATTAGCAGAATTCAGTGAAGGGTACATGTAGATGCATGTATGTCATGTAAATTCCAAACATCTTTATCCGGTTTCTGAGTACATTCAGTTATTTTTCCACCAGCCATACACATCCCTGGGTATATTATTGTAATATTGTCCTTGGCATTTGTTTGTTATACATTGTACAGAGGTCATGTGTTAATGCAAGTTGTCCAAGCATATTGCCTAAAAACCTCAGTGGGACTACAAAAAGTTTTTTATTGTCAAGTAGGCTTCATTGTAACTACTGGTGCCATTGTCAACAGTTGGGTTGCATTATAACAATCCTTCTTTTCTTCACTTATGCTAATCTCTCATGCACACTGTGACTCAGATATTAGGTTTAAGTACACATGCCTCTGATAACTACAATGAAACAAGTTAACCGCTAGTTGGTACTAGACACTATTTCATTGAATAAAATATACAGAATTCATTTAATCTTGTTGACAAATGACAATCAAATGGGTTGTTGCTTTCATTGATATGGATTTGAAAGAGGATACAAACAAACTGTAAAAAGTAAACTAAGCCTTTGCCAGTGGTTTCATCAAAACAAACGGGTTATAATCATCCAAGTTACATGTAGACCAAGTCAAGATGAATGCAGACACACTTCTCTTTTCAAAGGTGAGTTATGAATTTGGTTGATTTTGTCTGACTTTAACTTAATGGTAAGAATTGAATTGGTAATAATAAATAGCATTGATGAATTGAAATGTGACAATTGTAAAGCTGATGATAGCATCAATCTGATGATGGCAAAATTGCTGACAATTTTTAAGAAAAGTGAAGTAATTTCCAGTTTGAATTTATGAAAGACTGCTAAATTTTATTCAAAATTAATACAATCTGAATGCAATTAAAAACAAATCTCAATGTAATAAGCAGAAACTTTATACACTGGCTGGTTGGTTTGAATGTATATCTTGATTCAAAGAGAGTGATCTTACTCATAAAAGCAGTTTTGAAAATACCAATGTTGTACCATGTAGCTAAGCAGTATGCATACATCACTTTGCAGTACATTCCAAAGACTGTTATTCTTTTGAGAAAAATGAAAAGGCCCCCCAAAAAGTGTCTGGTTTCTGGTAATAGGTCGTCTTCTTTTTTTGCCAACCAGTGAAATATGTAATGTGTACAGAGTTATTGGAACCAGACCAAATTCCCCATACACAAAGTATGGTGGCTAAGAGAGGCCGCACAAATCGGGCAAACATTCATACCCCTATGTGAAAAAGTTGTTTATAACACAGCGCAGCTGAATTCCAATCTTTCCAGCAATTTTGGCTGCAATTGGACATCGTTTCATAGCAACAAATAAAAGAAGACTAAAAATGCCGACGCGCGGGTCTGAGGTGACATGCACAGAGACCAGAAACAAGACACTTGTTTTTGGCCTAACTAACATGTACATGGGAAATTCAGGAAGGTGAGTTTTAAGGAATATTGTTTAGATACTACACCATCCAATTTACATGTATATTGTTACAGTTCAGCAGGAAGACATTTAAAATATAAGGATCATTATTGGATACAAGTGTGATCATCGACTATTATATTGAGTATAATGGTACACAAACACTGCTTTTAAGAAGACTAGAATTAGAGGCAGGGACAAAATTAACCTCAAAATCAGTGTAGTAAATGAGATCACCATATCTGACTGAGACTGAAACCTGGATGTTCGAGATTGAGACGTCGACTGAGATTAACTAGTCGGAGACCGGGAACAGAGACTTTTATTTCTGAGACTGAGAAATCAAGACCTTTTAATAACATAAGAAAATATAATTTGATTTACAGTGATATGCCTACAAGTATGTGCTGAATAATAATCTTTTGCATGGAGAAGTGGCTTGAGTTTATTATGTGCTGGTGTCATTATATAAACAAGGATATTTAAAGATTTTAGTCATGAACTGCATGTTTCACGTATATAGAAAATTGGTTTCTGAGATTCTTGGATTCTATGTGTACTGTTCAGAAGTAAGAATTTGATGAAATAATTTATCATGCAAATAACATGCTTTTTGCTGGTTTCACTATTTAAAAATAGTGGGAATCACTATATACTTTTCACTTACTTAAAGAGAAATGTGATCATTACATCATTGGATCATTCTAAGGATAATGTTTCACTTCTTAAAAGTTAACTCAATTATGTCCTGCTATTTATTTGTATCATTTTAACTTGATTTGTGATAATGACTGTTGATTATAAAACTTTTAGGTGGCCTTGATTTGACAATACATAAGCAAGAACGTGATCATGAATGTTTATCTAAAGTATATCCTTTAAACTTGGTATACCTTTGACAAGTTTACAGTCTGAGAAGCACACCTGATCAGTATTTTTAAGTGGGACTTCCCTTCATGTCCCCAAGGTGGCATCATGATGGTTCAATGCACAAGATCAATAACACCAGGTGTGTCCCTTTAGTCAATCACAAAGCATGGCCCAAAGTTGTAGATCATGAATTTGGCAATTGTTATTTGGCGAACCAACACATAGTCGGATACATCCTTGTAGGCATCATACTGAATACATAGTCGGATACATGTAGGCATGAATACATAGTCGGATACATGTAGGCATGAATACATAGTCGGATACATGTAGGCATACTGAATACATAGTCGGATACATGTAGGCATACTGAATACATAGTCGGATACATGTAGGCATACTGAATACATAGTCGGATACATGTAGGCATATACTGAATACATAGTCGGATACATGTAGGCATACTGAATACATAGTCGGATACATGTAGGCATACTGAATACATAGTCGGATACATGTAGGCATACTGAATACATTTTACCAAAACAATATGTATTAAATGCTTTAGTTTTGGGGTTTCCACTAGACAAGATTGCTTTTTGGAGACCCCCACCCCTTAATTACTTGTCTTATTACTTAAATGATATGTTTTTGTATATGGTATTGACTGATGGAAAAATTATAATAAATTAAACCGCAATTGTAATATGCCATATATGTGAGTGTGTGAGTGAGTGAGTGAGAGAGAGAGAGAGAGACACTTTTTTTTGACTTTTCAAATGGAGACTTTATTCACATCAATTAAAAATTATTACAATTCCATTTGATAAATAAATATATATATGTACATAAAGCAGTCATAACTGCCATGGAATAAGTAAATAAACAATTTCACTTCAATTACAGTGGTATTACCTTTTGAAGGAAATGTAATTAAGCAATAGAACATTAATTTAACAGTTGTATAAACACAAAGCAGAAAAAAATTCTCTTGGGATATTTAGATAAAGGTGGTGTTTCCTTTTGAGTAAAATAACTAGTAATAAAACATTAATTTAACAAATATAGACATTAAACAAAACATTATACACAAGTTGTACAAAGAGTTAATGAAGCTTATTTTGAAATAAATTAATAATCAAAAAAGCATAGAAACTTACAAAGGATGTATTTTCAAACATTAATACAAAATTTGTTCTTAAAAGTAAGAGAAAAGTGGCGGTTAGAAAAGCCATGTGAACTCCCCATTAACGACGGTAAAAAGAGCATTGTTTATAGACCATTTGTTTTTGAAGGTAACAGTATTATGAGAAGATTTATAGAAATTATATTCAAGAAGGATTGTGTACTGCAGTTGAAAACGCCAGATTATTAAAGGATCAGTGTAACGGGTGGTGCGATAAAGGTATATATAACATACTTGCAGCTGACGATGAGGAAATTGGCCAGCCTCACAGCCTCCTTACTGCGGCGCCTAGCGTGTGGAATCAGTGCCCTATAGATGTTGAAGTTTAGCTGAAGGTCAGGAAGCAGGAGACAGATGAGGCGATGAAGAAGGTTGAGGGCTGGTTGAATAGACGGACAGGTGATGAACATGTGCCAGATCGTGCCCCTCTCACCGCACCATCCACAAAAAGAAGAGATGTCGGGGTTGAGGTGTTGAAGGACTGGGAGAGAAGGAATGACGTTGTGTAGTAGTTTAAATTACATGTCCCCCTGTTTCTTTCTTGTGGGAAGTTCATAGATTTGTTTCCACTGTATCTCATTTTTTTTGTCGGGGAAACCTTGCAGGCGCCAGAAAGTGATGGTGTAGTCTGGCAGATGGTTTACGGAGGAGTTGATGATGGCGTAGATTAGTTTGGATGGTGCGGAGAGTCCTTTGGTGTTTGACGAAATCTTGATGTTTAGGGGCAGATCTGGCTGGTGACATATGCGAAGAAGAAGAGCGGGAGCGTGAAGAAAACCTTTAGAGTTGAAGAACGAAGGAAACATGCGGACGAGAACAGAGTGCAAACGTTGAAGATCGGAGTTGAGAAGACGACGGGAGAGTGGGCGTGCTCTGGGTATTTCTTGTGAAAGGTCGTTGACCGCGATCCATTCTCCGGTGGTGGGGTTGATGACGTGGCGCACTAATTTTATTCCACACGCTAGGAGCCGAGCTGAGAACGGCACGACCTCAGCAAACGCCTCATCGTCAGCTGCAAGACTAAGAATAGAACTGTTAATGGGGAGGTTGAACACATGGCTAAGACAGTCGTGTGTTATTTGAAGTTGAGCTCCGGTAGCCATCCAAGCACGCATTATTTCAGTATAATATTCAGGGAGAGCAGAACAAAAAATTGGATTTAGTTTGGTAAAGAAAATATGATAGTCTAGATTTAACTTTTGATAATTATGGAGATAGTGAAGACGCGTGCTTGGAGGCAGGCAAGGCCGAGTCCCCCTCTGTCAGTTTTTTGAAAGAGAATTTCTTTTTTAAGGTGGTGTTTTTTTGTGGGCCAGACGAAATCGATGAGCATTTCCTGGAGTTCACTTAGTACAGAGGGAGGAGGTGCAATTGTGGCCAAACAGTGAAAATTTTTGGAAGCTGCTAACTGATTGGCCACAAGTATGCGACCTTTAAAGGCAAGAGAAAGAGTTTTCCAAGAATTTAAAGTTTTAGAGAGTTTTTCTTTACATTTGGTCCAGTTTTGTTTTTCATATGTATGTATTTCCTAAGTGAACTCCAAGAAATGGTAGCCCCTCGCTGTTCCATTGGAAACCGAGGGGCCTGTCATTTCGTCCGACCCACGATCCAACCCATAACCCCTGGGACTTTTTATAGTTAAGACGAGCAGCAGAGGCGCGACTGAAAAGGCTATACGCCTTTTCGATCGTGCTGAAACCCACATCGGAGGCGACAAAAACTGTTATATCGTCCGCGTACGCCGACACGCAACAGAAAATATCCGTTTCGGGAAGCAAGGTACTATTTTTATTTAATTTAGAACGTAAATTATTGAGGAAAGGTTCAATTATGATAGAATAAAGCAGTCCCGAGAGCGGGCATCCCTGACGAATTCCCTTCTCGAAGGGGAAGGGAGCAGTCAGGGAACCACAGACTTTAATGAGGCTCTCGGAACCGCTGTATAGTAGAAAAATATGGCGCAGAAAACGCTCCCCAAAGCCCATGGCCCTCATTGTTCCGAAAAGGTAGTCGTGGTCAACGTTGTCGAAAGCTTTTTCTTGGTCTAAGTTGACCACAGCTAAAGGAGAATTATTGAAATTAGAGAAGGAAATAATGTCACGAATGAGTGAAATGTTATCGAAAATGGATCTTTCCGGAACACAGTAAGTTTGATCTTGTTTAATGATGCCGTGAACACACTGCTTCAATCTGCCGGCGAGCAGCTTGGCGTAGATTTTGTAGTCGGAGTTGAGAAGCGAGACCGGACGCCAGTTTGCAATATTGGACAGATCTCCCTTTTTCGGGATAAGAGTGATGACAGCACGGGAGAAAGAGTGATGACAGCACGGGAGAAAGAGCGAGGAAGAGAACCGGAAATTAATGAAGAATTAAAAACATCGAGATAGTAATTTTTTAGAATGGGCCAGAAAACTTGGAAAAATTCAGAGGTGAGTCCGTCTAGACCGGGGGTTTTGTTTTTGCCAAGCTGCTCGACGGCGAGATCTAGTTCCTCAAGAGAAAGAGGACAATCGAGGTCCTCCGCCTCTTGAGTTTCAAGTCTATCGAGGCCCTCAGTGATTTCATTAAATGCGCTCTCGTCAAGTCGGGACACGTGCATAAAGTTTTTTATAAAAGTTTTGTATGTGTGTTTTTATTTCGGTGGGGTTTTCTGTAATTTGGCCGGATTCGAGACGTATATGTGAAAAGGATTTAGAAATAGAGTGCGATTTTTTCGAGATTTAAGAAATAAGAGCACGTGTCTACTTCATTGAGGTGTTGAAAACGCGATCTGACGAGAGCGCCCTGAGCCCGATTTTTTTAAAAGCAAGTTTAGTTCATTTCTTTGCTCTTTGAGGACCTCTCTAGCTTGAGGCGTGAGGTCTGGCGCGGACTGTAAATCGTCAATAATTAAGTTCAATTTGTGAAGAGTTTCGCGTTTTTCTTGAGCAATTTTGCGGCTATAAATTTGTGAAATGGATTTGATGTGGGATTTACCAAAATCCCACCACGAATTTAGAGGAAGGAAAAGAGTTTTTGGTTTGCCAATTAGACCAGAAGGAACGAATAATTTCTAAGTGATTTTGTCAGAAAGGAGTGTATTATTGAAGTGCCAGTAGGCGCTGCCTTTCTGTTGAGCGGAGGGGAGTTTGATAGAGAGAGAAACGGCAGAATGATCGGAGAGGGAACAGGGTGTAATTTTACAGTGTGTGATAGAAGAAAATCGGAGTGAGAGTAAAAACGATCGAGTCTAGCTTTAGATGAGCCAGACTCAGAAGACGGATTGTTTCGATGCCAAGTAAATTTTTGTTCAGTGGGGTTGAGTCCGCGCCAGACATCACGCAAGGACAGTGCGTTCACTGCATCTTTGAGGGCCATGGAAATTTTGTTTCTACGCTCGATCGGCGCACTCAGACGATCTAGAAGGGGGTTATCCGTACAGTTGAAGTCGCCTCCGATGACGATGACACCGTCACTGTCACGCTGATCGCAATGATCGCGAAAAGAAGTAATTGATTTTAGGGCCAGTTTATCATCATGGGGAATTAAAAAATTATAGAGGTGAAAAAATGTGTTATTATGGAAGATTTTTGTATACAGGATGTGACCATCAGAAATAATTTGAGAAAGTAAAATGTCAATTTTTTAATTTTTTTATAAGGGTAGTGATTCCAGATCCAGTATTGGGGCTTGGGGCGAAGATGGGGGTGTAGGGCCATATGTTCCAACAGGGACTATTTTCGGTTAAATTATATGTTTCTTGAAGAAAAATTATATCAGGGCAATTGTGTAAATCAGAGATATAAGTATGAATCGAGGCATTTTTTATGGCAGAACTGCAGCCTCCAGTATTTAGGGAGAGGAGTGACAGTGTCATCGCAAGAAAGGAAAGGAAAGCAAAAGTATCCTTTGAGAAAGTTTAAATAAAATAGTTAATTGTCTAAAGTTCTTATGAGTTTCGTGAGTCTCTGCTGCAATCTTTTAGTGAGGTTGGGGGTGGTTCGTAGTTGTTTGAGTTGTTTGACAAGGCTAGGGATATTGGACGTGAACGTTTTTGCTATTATGGCGGGTTTCTTTTTGGTTTTTACGGCAGACAGGAAACGCTGCAGTTCGCGCAGGAGAGAGTGCCTCAGGAGCGTAAGACCCTCGAGGGCGAGGTCGTCGCCCTGAGAGTCTTCCACATGTCTGTGTCAGTGTCCTGGTCAGTAGTCTGGGATAAAGGTGTGGAGGGTGCGGAGGATATATGTCTTGGTGTGTTGGGGGTGGAGGTCGTAGGTTTGGAAGGTGTAGGAGTAGACTTTAAGGGAGTGGGTGGGGTGAATGTTTTGGTTGTGGGGGTGTCGAGGATGGAGGTGGGGTGTGGTGCGGGGGTGGCGGGGTTTCGGGTAGGGATGGCGGGGGTAGGGGTGGCGGGGATTTGGGCAGGGGTGGCGGGGATTCGGGAAGGGATGGCGGGTATACAGGCAGGGAAGGAGGTACAGGGCAGGGAGGCGGGGTTTCAGGGCAGGAGTAGTGGGTTTGGGGGTCGGTGGGTTTGGGGTCGGAGGGTTTGGGGTCGGAGGGTTTGGGGTGGGTATGGGATGGGGTTTGGGTGGGGGTGGGTGGGTCAACCGACATAGGTTTTGTGACTCGCTTGAGTTTCCTTGGGGGGGGAAGGCGATTGGAGGAGAGTGAATTTGTTGGAGAGGGTCAGAGGTGTTGGGGAGGTGTTAATTTCCTTTTTTGTACTGCATCAGAGAAGGTGCGGGCGGGACGAGGGGGCGTACCCCAGATATGATTAGAGGTTGATGGGCGGTGAGAGGGGGTTACGTCTCCGCGAAGAGACGCCTCGAGCGAGGACCACAAGGGGTTGCGGTCGGGGTTCGAGGTCGGTGATGCCACCGGATCCGCCGTCGCCGGTAGCTCGACCGGGGCAACACCACTACATTAAGGGGTCGCTCCCGAGGAAGCGTTATCGGTATCAGACGGGCAGTCAAATTAGTGGGGACAGGTTTGGATTGTTTGGGAGGGTGTTTGGGATCAGACTTACCATGAATGAAAACTGGACGTGGATTTAGTGGGTTGTTGTCGTTGTCGTTGTTGTCATTAGTCGGGTTTCCCTTCCTGCACGAACGCGCGATGTGGCCGAGTCCACCACACTGGAAACACCGGGTGGATTCTGTTGAAATGAAAACCGGTAGTTTTCGCCGGCATGTAAAACTGATTGCCGGCGGTGCGATGTTCTTGTCCAATAACACGCTAACCTGTCTCCTGAAGGACCGGATATGAGCTAGTTGTTTTGTTGAAACCCAGGGAACGGAGCGAATTTGTGAAACCACCTTACAAAAGTTGAGAGATTGTTACATTAACACCATGTTTGGTATTTCTGGGAAAACATTTGATAAAGTCATGCGAGTGGTGGGCGGATAAGCGGCATGACCTCGAGAAAGGAGCCGTCGTATTTCAAACCATTTTCTACGACGTCGAAGGCTGCCGTTCCCGAGGACATGTAGAGCGCAATACGGCCATTTCTAATTCGTGATGCGTCGGTTTGTGTGTGCGGGAGAAATTGATTTTGAGAAATGGTCAATGGTACGCACAGAAACGTTGTCCTGTGCGTAGAAGACAACCCCATTGTTCCTGGAGACGGGCCCAGGAAAGCTACCACCAGGAACAATAGGGTCTTTGTTGGTTGTTAGCTGTCCCGCTTGACCGCCCTTTTGTAATGGTTCTGCTTGGTTGGCCATGGTGGCCGTCCACAGTACCAAAACCAACCTGAAAACCAAACCAAAAAACTCCCAAAACCAT
>CM055818.1:48452517-48613033 GCA_029582265.1 Zoroaster sp. YZ-2022 | reverse complement strand
ATGGGGGTCACTCACAACTCGTGTTTCATCTACTTGTTATGTTCTAAGTATATGCCAAGATTCAAGTTCATGTGAAGTTTGCAAGTATGTGTTTTTTTGTAGACAATCTATGGGGAGAAGGAGAAAAAAAAGAAAAAAAACTAGAGCTTAAGTGTTTGTTTGAACAAACACTAGGTGTTCGGGAGAAGTAAAGGTAATCAAGCATCTCCTTATTGTGACATGCTTATAAACTGTCTTTGTTTTCACCTATACTGCAAATAATTAAAAAATAATTCATAAAATTTGAAAACAAATTCTACATTGATTTTTACATTTTCAAGGTTGTACACATGATTGGCAAAATGTCTGTAGCTGCATCCATATTACAGAATTACAACCTAAATATCAGATGCCATTTGTACATAAATTGTTAGACATTGAAATAATCAGAGTTGTATGGATGCTTGTAAATTTTAACTGTCTGTTGGTTTCATGACTTGACTTTTGTGGTTACACACCCCACACCCCACAATCGATTGAAACCACTTCCAGTTGTTTTGTTTTACTATCACAAAAATAGTAATTTTTAAAAGGAATCACAGCCCTATAATAATTTCTGTCAATATTGTCACATGTTAATTTTGAAATGTTTGGTAGAGATGAGTATAATCTTTATATTCACATGTCATATCTGTCTTTGTTTACCTCAGTCTAGTCTGCAGTCTTTATGCGAATGTAACATGGAAAAATGGTTCACCAGGGTAACAACGACAACGGGGATAGCTACAGCGAGAGGAACATGGATCTAATGATAGGGTCGCGAATTTTCCTTAAATAAATTGGGACAAGTGAATAATATTTCTTTCTTAAAAAAACTGAACTGTGAATTTATTATGATTCCTCGAATTAGTAAACAAGTAAAAGAAAAGTGCGATAATAAAAAAAACTAGTTCTGCTGAACCAAAAGTAAATCGAGTCAACTTGACCAAAGAGATTTCCAGCAAATTGAATTAAAGAAAGAAAAAACTTTAAAATCACCAATTAAAACCAAATTAAAAAGTACTAGAAAAATCAACTTAAATCGAAAATTGAACTGAAATTCGAGCTGAAATGAAATGCAAATTGAAGTTTAAACTAAAACAACTTAAAATGCAAACTAAAAAACCAAAACTAAAAAAAAAAACCAAAAACCCAAAACCAACACAGCGCTAATAGTGAATTACTTTACACATTCAGACATTAACCTGTAAATACAAAGAAAGATACCAAAAAATGATTAAAGATACAGTACATGAATCAAAATATGAAGAAACAAAAAAATAACAAAATGACTTATGATGGCTAACTCTTACAAATTTAAATAAGATTACACTTTCAAGAAACTCTATATCCCAAGTGCTAACCCAATGAGTTGCCTGTGTGCATACAACCCTATGGAGCTCATTAAATATGCAAATCCTCCTACTTATCTTGAGGACAAAGGAAGCTACAGTATATGCACATGGCATGGTTAGTGGAGCTAATCTTGATAAACAACTCACATATGTGGGTCTACTAGCATAAAAATTATAGAAAACAAATGCAAAATATAAATTGATCCTTAAAAAGATATATGAGTCCAAAGTTTTATGGGCTAACCAGGTTTTCGATGCAGTAGAAGAGTTTCAATTAAGAAGATACTTTATGGAAAATGTTTCACAAAAACTCTCTTGGCAAAACTTAACTTCATAAATCTTAACAATACATCAGTGACTAAGTTCTAGGTTTTGAAACTCTATAATGAAAGTACAAATTACCTTTTTAAAATGAGGTTATATTTCCAGTATCTGAAAGGTTTTAGCCCTAAGTCAATAAAGATTAAAACTTAAACGAAAGTCTTAAGATCCCTAAACAAAATAAATACAGTAATCTAAACATCTTGAGGTAATACATATTATCTAATGAAGAGTCATTTATGCTTCTGTACAAAAGAAATAACTAAAGACAATTTTAAAGGAAAAACTCACCAGATTATTGAGCAGCAAATGGGAAACAAGGCAGCTAGTGTCCGTAACTTTAAAACATGTGCTTTCTGTCTGCTGCCTAACTGCTCACTGACCACCTCATGGCCAGGTCAGTGCCAGGACAATATACATTTACTAAAATTAACCAACTTAAGTCAGGGAACCACGCAGGTGAATGGTCTGGTACACTAAAACAATAAACTATAAAGTAAACCAAATTTAGTCAGGGGGCCACTTAGGGGAACCACTCTTATAACATAAGGAGATAAGAAAACAATTATATATAACAGGAGGAACTTCCCATTTTACTTAGGGGAAAAAAATAAAATCCATCAGCAAAAATATGTATAAGTACAGGAGAATTCCACCCCCCTACACAGACTTTCCTTAACTTAGTGTATTTTGAAGGGAAAAGTTGATTGTGGTGGGCACCCTGTCTCATGGTCACCAAGACAAAGTCGCTGTGTGGACATTCCTTTGGCCATATGGTAAAGTAGTTAACTCAATACTCTGGGGGGGCTTATAAGTGGACACTGGCTAGAGTTTGTTTATAATAGTCTTCTTGGGTTGAGCTAGGATGGACTTAAATTACCTTGTTTTGATTTGATGTTATGTTTTCCTTTACATTAGATTAAGTAACAGAGGGGGCCAAAATTGCACTCAGTAGTTCAGTTTGTTTTTGATCATTTTAGTACTGGCTCAGTATTAGACTGGCCCAGTCTCTGAGTCAAAAAAAGAAACTTTCATGATTTTATTTGTTTATATTTACTGCTTACAGTACGGGAGAATTCCACTCCCCTACACACTCCCATACTTAAAAGGTGTTGTTGTCCTCAACAATGCAAAAAAAAAAAAAAATAGGAAGTCAGATATTCTACAGTTCTATTTACATCCAGTCACCGTATCTTGGTGGTGGTCTGATTACTCTCCTGAGACGATGTTTACCTGCAGGCATCCTGAAGGCATCGTCAGAACTGGATGATTCATCTGCATCGTCATTGGTACTATAGCAAATGAGGGACCTGTTCTCGATTGGGAATTCATGTGGCTCATCTCTGTAGTCAACTGGTGGTGGAATTACATGTACCTCAGTCTCGGAATCTGAAGAAGACTCAACTGTGGTGTGAATACCGGTGGCTGTCTCTTCCGAAGTATCACTGAACTCCCGTGGTGGTGGAATGACGTGTAATTCTTCCTCTGAAGGAGACTCGACAGCTGCTGATTGATGGTCCCTCCCGGTGGTGGTTTCTTCCTCCGAGGTTACATCAAAGGGACATTTGGTAAGCATATTACGATGGAGGGTCCTCATTTCTTCGAGCCAAGTTGCCTCACGATGTATACTGGAACGTCGGAGCTTCCTAATAATCACGTACGGTGTTTGCTCCCACTTATCCTTAAGCTTACATTTACCTCTGGATGTTCTTGGTGAAGTGATGAAGGATGTTCCTGCCGTGGTAGTCCCGGTAACCGACTTCCGACATTCTATTCCACTTCTAATTGGCACCAATGTGATTCTTGCAGTACGAGACTCCATGCACACCAAATATGGGAGAGGATTGATGTCCAAAATCAGACAAAAGTCTCAAACATGGTATTCAGCCTTCCAGTGTGCTAAATGTCGATGGTGTTGACATTGCTCGACCCAATGGAGAAATTGGACAGTTGCGATATACTGGGAGACGCCAAATTGAAATTCAGCCAGGGAACGAAGTCGTTATCTTTGCAAAAGCACCAAAAAGTCCACTAGGGGGCGAACCATCGCTGCACTTGTGGAAGGCGATGACCACAAAAGCTTAGCTGTTGGGCGGATGTTAGTGGAAGTTCGAGATGGTAAGACACCCGTCAGACTGTGCAACTTCTCTCAGCAGGTGGTGACCGTTAGGAGGAATGCAGCCGTGGCAACATTGTCTTGCGCCCGAGAGGTTAACGCCTCACCTCTCACCATACTAACGAGGTAATAACTTCCGAACAAACGGTGACTGAAGGTGGCTTCCTGGCAGATGTCCACCTCCAGAATGAAGACCTTGTGAGGGGTGGAATTCTCCCGTACTGTAAGCAGTAAATATAAACAAATAAAATCATGAAAGTTTCTTTTTGACTCAGAGACTGGGCCAGTCTAATACTGAGCCAGTACTAAAATGATCAAAAACAAACTGAACTACTGAGTGCAATTTTGGCCCCCTCTGTTACTTAATCTAATGTAAAGGAAAACATAACATCAAATCAAAACAAGGTAATTTAAGTCCATCCTAGCTCAACCCAAGAAGACTATTATAAACAAACTCTAGCCAGTGTCCACTTATAAGCCCCCCCAGAGTATTGAGTTAACTACTTTACCATATGGCCAAGGAATGTCCACAGCGACTTTGTCTTGGTGACCATGAGACAGGGGTGCCCACCTACAATCAACTTTTCCCTTCAAAATACACTAAGTTAAGGAAAGTCTGTGTAGGGGGGTGGAATTCTCCTGTACTTATACATATTTTTGCTGATGGAACTTTCAGATACTGAAGAGTGCATAAAAACCCTTTATTTTCAAATAATACATCATAAATTAACCTGGCTATGCAAGTTTAATCACATTAAGTGCTTACGTTTTTGATACCACAAAAGTTGTTTCACCCAGCCCACACAAAACAAGTTCATGGGTATAACTATAAACTAAGCAGCACTGATATTGGGCCTAGGTGAGTACACAGAAAAATATTTTCAAGAATATTTTGAATCATAACAATGATGTACTGATGAACAATGTTTAGCTCCAAAAGGACGATTAACTTGAATGTCATAGTGCACTGATTTAGGACAGGTTTAGTTCAAATGTTTGCAGATGTTCGCGACATCAGATTTATCATTCACATCCTCTTTTTACAGAAATCCCGCGCAACAGTACGGATATTGTTCAGTTTTTCCTACACTCAAGATATTACAATTGTTCAACTCCTTGACTCCATGCTGTTTTGACACAGACATTGTACTCCTGATTTACTGAATTTACTGAAGTTTCTCTGGAATCAACATTACCCAAAGCTACATTTACATGTATGTATAAAGTAGAAATTGGTCTACTGGAGGTGCCATAAGGTGGCAAGCTGGTACATACTGAATTCAACATGGCAGGACGTGAAGTTCACGGAATGAAAGATCCTCTGCAAAAGTTGTTAAGCATCATGGAGTGCCATCACACCACCACAATACCAGGAATAACGGCATGCATAAAGATCTGTCAAAAATAAGAAAAAAACATTGTTTTACACTTATGTACATGTATGTATACATACACATGGGATGCACTACCTCGTGTATTATTTGTGGTTTTTCATTGTTACATCAAATCTCTAGAAAATCTTTCATCGGTCAAATAGTTCAGGGCCTTATTTACTTACATTTTGGGGTCCATGTATCTAAAAATGCAATATAAAATAAAGGGAATGTACAACATTGGTATATGGTAGTTAACACATCCTTGTAAAAAATATAAACAAAAACTGTTACATGTTTTTTCCGTTTTTGACAACGATTCCGCTTTTCTCTAACATGAAAAACCAAATCATTTCTCAGGATGATTGATTTATAGGTTTTAGATTTACCGTTGTTGTAACTTCCCTTTACAGCAATTTCATGGTACGGTTTTACACATACGAAGAGTTTGCTACTTAAAACAATAAAAGTATCTGTAAAGTCTGTTCATTTCTAACCCATTGCCGGACTGTTTCCTAATATGACATAACTCTTACCTTGCAGCTAATCCTACTGTTTGCAATGTTCCCATACAGTGATCAAACCATCGCCACACACCAGAATTGAGGGAGTTCCATCTAGGAAGATCAGCTGTGAAAAGAAATTAAACTCAAAATAAGCATGTTTTATTTTGTTGTATTCAAAACCATTTCATGATTTCATGTGATCACAAATTCTGAAAAGTATCATAAATGATACTTGTTAAATTTCATGATTAAGCAAGACTAATTACGGTGACACCATGTGAAATTCTCTATTGAGTAGTAAATCCTGAGGACAATCAGAGCATACTTTCAGAACTAATTACTACTCACTAGTGTATTCCACATGGTGTCACTGCAATTAGTCTTACTTATCTTCTTCACCATGCAAAGCTACAAGTTTTCCCTAAATGTCATGATTGTTGTTGTAAATATTATTAGTGTCAACCAAAATTATTTAAAATGTACCTTTGCTAATAAAATCTGACTTGTCTGAGAATATTGCAACATACATAATTTACAAAGTACCTGCATGTATTAATACATGCATGACATTGGTAGACATGTCCAGCTGTACTAATGTTTTTAATGTTTTCAGCCCTTAAACATTGTTGTTCACTGTTCAGACTATTTATTTGTTTGTTTAAATTAATCAATTATTTAATTTCACAGAGCTAACATCATTAGATATTATTACACTGAGTACATCCTATTGATAACACATCTAACGTTAGCATAATTTTTGTTTAAAATTTAACTAATTGTACTCATGCCTAGGCTTCACTCTCCTAACGTTACAGACTATTTACCATCACTAGGCACTAGTCTAAGTATTTCAAAAGAGTCATGGAGGAAAACCCACGTAAAAATTTTAAGCATACTTTGTTTACATAAAACCGGGTACCCGCTAAATTAGTCCCAACGTTTAAAGTACTAGTACCATTCACTGGCGCCCATACCGTACACATTACTGACTGATCAACCTATGCATGCTGTATGCATCAACCAACGCGTTACAACACATCTGACATGTCTGAAGCCGGTTAAAATGCTTATTTTTAAATCAAAGATTCTCGTAAATTTATCATTGCCCAGACTTACCTCCAATTAAGTGTGCATAATAATGTCTGTTTTCAACGATGAAACATCCACTGGTGATAGGAAAAATTCAGAAAATAGTGAAAAACTCGCTTTTAATTGTGGAAGGTTTTCTCCGCAGATCTGCATGCACCCAACTGTTGAAACGTGTGCCAGTTAATCGATTCAACGACCTCGAAAAGAGCTATTAATAAAGTGACCTTTTTCAGAATAAATAGATTATGCTGACATAAAAAAACTAAAAAAGTTAGTCAATCACATAATACATTATGCGAAACAAATTGATCAGAAACACAAATTTTTCAGGGGTCACGATAGCCGAGTCAATTGCATTTCCGAAGCGTAAATGCTCAATTCCTTAAACATGCATACATAATGAGCACGACCAGAGCTGATTTAGATTCACCAACAGAGGTGAAACGTAAGTGAAACGTTTTAGATATTAGTTTGATCTATCGAAAATCGATATCTGATGACCTAATCATGACGTTAAACCTCTAGTTTCATCTACGTGTTATGTTCTAAGTATATGCCAAGTTTGAAGTTCATGTGAAGTTTGCAAGTATGTATTTTTTGTAGACAATCTATCCGGAAAAGAAGAAGAAAAAAAAAAAAAAAAAAAAAAAAAAAAACGAACAAAAACAATAGGTGTTTCGGGTACATACCCGAACACCTAACAAGACAAAGACCAAAAACGCCATGCTTGCTCAAAGTTCCATAAAGCGACAAATACTCTGGGTTCTGGTTTTATAAAATGATGGACAGACGACAAACGGACGGTAATTGGGAGTCTCAAATAAAACTAGAGCTTAAGTGTTTGTTTGAACAAACACTAGGTGTTCGGGAGGACGTAAAGGTCAAATTGGGGTCAACTTTGTTCCAATATTTGTTGACAATTAACGATCTGTACCTTGGTGCAAAGATTGTGAAGTTACCTCTTGTGGATGATTTTTGTTAATATTAAACTTTGACTTTCGGTTTGGACAGGAAGTAAAGGTCAAATCGGGGTCATGTTTTTGTAAATATTTTTGACAATTAACAATCTGTACAATGGTGCAAAAACTGTGAATTTACCTGTTGTGGTTGTTGAGATACGATTTTTTTAAATATTAAACTTTGTCTTCCGGTTTGGACAGGAAGTAAGGTCAAATTGGAGTCATCTTTTAGTAAATATTTTTTGCCAATCAATGATCTGTACAATGGTACAAAAATTGTGAATTTACCTCTTGTGGTTGTTGAGATATAATTTTTTTAAATATTAAACTTTGACTTCCGGTTTGGACAGGACGTAAAGGTCAAAGTGGGGTCACCTTTTTGTAAATATTTTTTGACAATTAACGATCTGTACGACATTAGGTGTTTGTCCTATGGACGAATACAGAGCTGTTACGCTAATTATAGGTTGTGGTGGAATTAAATACTGTATCATCACAGCTTTACCATTACACATTTTTGGCCCCGAGGTGAGGTGTGTGCAGGTCTTGTACAATACAATGACAAATTAGATCAAGTGTTATACTATTTAAATGTTTGGTTCAGTTTTTTAAAACAATACTTATAGGGAAGAGACAGCACAATGTAATTTGAAGGATAACTGTAAAATAAAAAGAAACAAACAATACTGAAATATGATCTTCTGATTGTTACATGTATATGTATTTATGTGTCATTAACTGTTGAAAATACATTTTCATAAATAGTAATGTTAAAGTTATTGTTTAAAGGTGGCAATATTTTCACGATCAACAGGGCATGGAATCAGAGTTCAAGTTCTAGTTTAACTCAGTGACTGAAAATAATACTCACATGATGAGGTTATATTCGCGTTGCTGCTGCATAAATGAGCCAGTAATTTGTAGTCACTATGTTCGTCTTAAACTAGGACACCAATCCCATGGCCCGTTTGTAGAAAGTCTGCTCTGATCGTGGCGATACTGTCTGTTTAACCAAATGTGTTTATGGGATTGATGGTCAGTACTATCCCAATGCGAGCATACAAATAAATAGGAACTTTAATTGGGTGATCTGGCAAAAGGTATTCTAAGGCTGACACACCCATGCAATGAAGATTGGGGGTATGTTTACTATGTTTATATGGCCCAACTGCCAGTGATTCACTGTCGGCAATGTACATTTTACTAGATCACCAACAGATATTGCTTAATAATTACATTTGTGAGGATGTTTAGGTCCAGTCAAAAAAATAATAAGAATTCCTCAGTACTATTTTTGTTCTAACATGTTAAAGAAATTCCTAGAAAGACCTAGATGTGTCTTGAGGTCCTGAAAAAACAATGCCCTTGGGAGTCAAGACTGCCACAGATAGGATAAGTCCATATAAAATTATTTGAATAATACATCAACTCCTTTGAATGGATAAACTTCAAATGCTGGCCATTGGATCACAAAGTTACACAGACTCTAACACACCTTGTAGCAGTAGCACAAATGGATATCATTGATCTGAAATATAAACGAATCATGTAAAAACAATATTAAATGTTTTCAAAGAGGGACGAAGAATAATGCGTCATGCTAACAAAACACACATAACTTAGAATGCCCTTATATGTTATTATCAGGATGATGGATTGATGTAACTTCAGAAAAATGATCCCTTCAGAACAATGCCTTTAAGTTAGGTTTTACAATGGAATAGAACTACATGTGATGTCTTCCTTCCACCATGATGTGACCGTTTCATTATCTCAATAAAGGTGCTGATATTTGTTTCTGGTCTACTTTAGTGAGAAAATTAAGTGCCAGTATCAAGTAAACTGCAATGCAGCCATCATCACACAGGACATAAGTACTACTATTATTATGAGGAACTACAGACACTATAGCGTAGCTAAATTAACTTGTACTTTTACCAACGCGTACTCCACCGGATGTCAATCCTTACGCATGCCAGTAAATTCGGTATCTGATGACCTAATAATGACGTGACAAATTATGTTTCATCTACGTGTTATGTTCTAAGTATGTGCCAAGTTTCAAGTTCATATGAAGTTTGCAAGTATGTGTTTTTTTGTAGACAATCGATCCGGAAAAGAAGGAGAAGTAAAAAAAAAAAAAAAAACCGAACAAAAACAATAGGTGCTCGCGCTGTAGCTCGAACACCTAACTAGAGATTGGTGTTTGTATTGACAAACACTAGGTGTTCGGGAAAGGTAAAATTGGGGTAAAGTTTGTTTAAATATTTTTGGACAATTAACGATTTGTACAATGGTTCAATGATAGTGAATTTACCTGTTGTGGATGATTTGTTTTAAATATTAAACTTTTACTTCCAGTTTGGACAGGAAGTAAAGGTCAAATTGGAGTCACCTTTAAAAAAATATTTTTTGACAAGTAACGCTCTGTACAACGGTGCAAAATTTTTTAATTTTACCTCTTGTGGTTGTTGAGACACGATTTTTGTTAATATTAAACTTTGACTTCCGGTTTGGACAGGAAGTAAAGGTCAAATTGGGGTCACCTTTTTGTAAATATTTTTTGACAATTAACGATCAGTACAACGGTTCAAAACATTTAATTTACCTCTTGTGGTTGTTGATATATGATTTTTTTAATATTAAACTTTGACTTCCAGTTTGGACAGTAAGCAAGGTCAAATTGCGGTCACCTTTTTGTAAATATTTGTTGAAAATTAACATCTGTACAATGGTAAAAAAATTGTGAATATACACCTGGTTGTTGAGATATGATTTTTTAATTATTAAACTTTGATTTATCGTAATTCGATATCTGATGACCTAATAATGACGTCACAAATTATGTTTCAACTACACGTTAAGTATATGCCAAGTTCATCTGAAGTTTGCAAGTATGTGTTTTTGTAGACAATAGATCTGTATGAAGGAGAAAAATATTTACACAAAGGTGACTCCAATTTGACCTTTACTTTCTGTCCAAACTAATGTCAAACTCAAACAATTTCCTAATCAGTAATATCACATATTTCACACTCTTATTTTCATAAAAATACAATTTCTTTCTGAGTAAATCAGGAAATATAGGTGGAATAAAATACTGTATCATCACAGCTTGATCATTACACATTTTTGGCCCCGGAGGTGAGGTGTGTGCAGGTCTTGTACAATACAATGACATATTTGATCAAGTGTTATATTTAAATGTTTGGTTCAGTTTTAAAACAATACTTATAGGGAAAGAGACAGCACAATGTAATTTGAAGGATAACTGTAAAATAAAAAACAACAAACAGTACTGAAATATGATCTTCTGATTGTTACATGTATGTATTTATGTGTCATTAACTGTTGAAAATACATTTTCCTAAAATAGTAATGTTAAAGTTATTGTTTAAAGGTGGCAATATCTTCACGATCAACAGGGCATGGAATCGGAGTTCAAGTTCTAGTTTAACTCAGTGACTGAAAATAATACTCACATGATAAGGTCATATTCGCGTGGCTGCTGCATAAATGAGCCAGTAATTTGTAGTCACTATGTTTGTCTTAAACTAGGACACCAATTCCATGCCCATTTGTAGAAAGTCTGTTCCGATTGTGACGATACTGTCTGTTTAACCAATTGTGTTTATGGGATTGATGGTCAGTACTATCCCAATGCGAGCATACAAATAAATAGGAACTTTAATTGGGTGATCTGGCAAAAGGTATTCCAAGGCTGACACACCCATGCAATGAAGATTGGGGGGGGGGGGGGTATGTTTACTATGTTTATATGGCCCAACTGCCAGTGATTCACTGTCGGCAATATACATTTTACTAGATCACCAACAGATATTGCTTAATAATTACATTTGTGAGGATGTTTGGGTCCAGTCAAAAAAATAATAAGAATTCCTCAGTACTATTTTGTTCTAACATGTTAAAGAAATTCCTAGAAAGACCTAGATGTGTCTTGAGGTCCTGAAAAAACAATTCCCTTGAGGGTAAAGACTGCCACAGACAGGATAAGTCCATATAAAATAATTTGAATAATACATTAACTCCTTTGATGAATGGATGAACTTCAAATGCTGGCCATTGGCTCACAAAGTTACACAGACTCTAACACACCTTGTAGCAGTAGCACAAATGGATATCATTGATCTGAAATATAAACGAATCATGTAAAAACAATATTAAATGTTTTCAAAGAGGGATGAAGAATAATGGGTCATGCTAACAAAACACATAACTTAGAATGCCCTTATATGTTATTATCAGGATGATGGATTGATGTAACTTCAGAAAAATGATCCCTTCAGAACACTGCCTTTAAGTTACTATAGTGTAGCTAAATTAACTTGTACTTCTACCAACGCGTATTCCACCGGATGTCAACCCATACGCATGCCAGTAAATATTCAGTAATAAATATTTTCCGGGTTGAGTTGACTAAAATAAGTGTGAATTGGTAGAAGTACGAGTATGCATACGAGTTGACCTGTTTCCTCCAGGCACGGCACATGTGATACCATTGCCAAACTAAGGTTTTTAACATTAACCATGGTTTTATGTAATGAATATCTATAAAATTATACTAAAATGAACATACATCTATAAAAATGTGAAAGTTTACGTACATTCAAACGAAACCAAGTAATGAAGACCACTTCTATTAATTGTGCACGGATTCTCAAATGATCTGTTAACGTAAGATTTTAAACCATACCATCATGTAACCTAAAAACTGAAGATTGTCGATGACTTGAACAGTTACGATACTGCATTTGATGTGATGTCAACGCTGTCTCGGGGTGCTGTAGGCTGGAACTTAGTCTGAGCCATGATGTATTGGGTCAACATGCTGTAAAAAGTAACAGGAAAGTTTTATAAGTACATGGACCAAGAATAAAGTATTTGAAATTTCAGAAGTTGTAATTTATGTGAATGAGGAAAATAATACATCACAGTGAACATGCTGTACAAAATAGTAAGAAGGTTTTACAAGTACATGGACCAAGAATAAAGTATTTGAAAATTCAGAGAAGTTCTAATTTATAATATGAATGGGAAAACAGTGTATAATTTTGGAGTAGGTCCCTAGCTGGAGCATTGAAATTGAAAAGGGCATTGGTTGTTTTCAAAATTGCACACAATTATTCTTGACAATGTGTAATAAATTAAAGAAATTTTCTTGCATGAAACTCACATCAAAAGAGAAAGGTATTTAAGGAAATTGCCGAGTCTCATAATTTCATGTGAGAGATGTCTGAGAGAGAGCCTCCCAGGAGCAGGTGTGTCATGAATATTGTGCATTTTTCCTGTGAAATAATTGTCTATGTAAGTTGATTTGTATCTAAGAAGGGTAAAAAATTAAGGGAAAGTGCAGTAAACAATCACTACTTGACATTAATTTGTGCACAAACTGAAGTTTTTTGGAGAAAACATAAATTACAAAATATGGCATAAAATTTCAACTTAAAAATTGCCATAACCTAAACAACTGAATTTTCCTATCCTTATTTACATTCTATTTCTAAATACATTTTAGTGACATCTGTTCATATTTTGTTAGAAAAGAGGGGAGTTGTTTACTGTCCAAAGTACAGTGTATGTTCACATTTACATTGTACTATAACTAACGTTAACGTTAAGTTAAACACTAAACAGGCACAATGCAACTAGTTTAACGTTACCACTGGCACTAGTACCAGCCAACCCAACGCTTAAAAAATGGCTTTTCTTGTATAAAAATACGAAGATAAATACAGGAAATCCTCGTAACAATTAAATTCAAGATACCTACCCTTTATGACTATGTTGGTTGAAGTACGAGTTGGCACGAGTTCATCAGTACTAATATATTTCACACTCGTATTTTCATAAAAATACAATTTCTTTCTGCCGATTGAGGGCGACATATCGTTCCACCAGGCGCAGGAGTGTTTTATATGCCCCGCCCAGTCGATTGAGTATTGCGGACGTAGTAGAAATAACAGATTGAGCGTACATTTTCAGGAAAAGTGTGTTTCTTTTTTTACAAAAATGTCGTGTTTTTAGTACAAATAAATATCAAACTCAAACATATCCTCGTCTCTAATGTCACATATTTCACACTCTTTACACTCATGATAAACGACATATTTTTCCCCGACTAAATCAGTAATTTATTGATTTTCAGATCCCTTGATATGATTTTTAATGATTAAACTTTGATTATCGTAATTCGATATCTGATGACCTAATCATGACCTCACAAATTCTGTTTCATCTACGTGTTAAGTTCTAAGTATATGCCAAGTTTCAAGTTCATGTGAAGTTTGAAAGTATGTGTTTTTTGTAGACAGTCTATCCGGAGAAGAAGAAGGAGAAGAAGAAAAAAAAAAAAAAAAAACCGAACAAAAACAATAGGTGTTTCGGCTACCGGGTACCCGAACACCTAATGAATGAGTATATTAATTCAAAATTAAAAAAATAAAAAGACCAAAACAAAAGACATGTTTGCTTAAAGTTCCATAAAGTTCTGGTTTAAGGTTGGACAGACGAACATGCGGGAATTGGAAGTGTTGTCTCACTACACACTTCTCTCTTTCTGTGGGCTGGATAAGGAATAACTTTAAAACTGCCAACGAAAGATTGTCAAAATTGCAAATTGAGTTTTGGATAGGTCCCTAAAGTTAAGAATTGTTTTGGTCAGGTTTTCGGATTTAGTATTTGCATATTCTTGTGGAATGTTGACAGCACAATCCGTCTCTAATTTGCCATAGTGATCAATGCCGAATTAAGTTGGCATAGTGACCAATGCGGTATTGGTTAAATGACAAAAATAGCCAGTTAGAGCATTCGTCATTTGAATGCATGCTCTATCTCCAAAACGATAAGGAATACATGCACGTGGATAATGGGCGGGAAAACTTAAAATTGAAAAAAGTCGGATTGGTCACTATGGCAAATTATGGACGAATCTAGGCGAGCAGCATGAGAGCGCTGTATGCCGACCAAGCAACAGGGGGCTGGGGATGCTGCGCCGTTGTCTTTATCTTGTAAATTTCGTGTTTTAAAATTTCCATGACTTGAGTTAGATTCAGACTCAACTGTGACCAACTCAAGTCACCAACTATGCAGCTATGGGTGCTGATCGCATTTTACATAAAACGTACTTATTGTGATGATGGTATCAAACTTCCCTTGAAATATTTCTGTCTCAGGTGATATCGTTTTAGTAAAATTACTGAAATAATTTCCAAAATGCATTTCTGTCATCCGAATATAGAAATTCCACATTGGAATGAATACGAACAGTCAGTCTGAATTCATTTACACAATGAATACGAACAGTCAGTCTGAATTCATGTACACAATGAATACGAACAGTCAGTCTGATTTCATGTACACAATGAATACGAACAGTCAGTCTGAATTCATGTACACAATGAATACGAACAGTCAGTCTGAATTCATGTACACAATGAATACGAACAGTCAGTCTGAATTCATGTACACAATGAATACGAACAGTCAGTCTGAATTCATGTACACAATGAATACGAACAGTCAGTCTGAATTCATGTACACAATGAATACGAACAGTCAGTCTGGGCCATGTACACAATGAATACGAACAGTCAGTCCGAATTCATGTACACAATGAATACGAACAGTCAGTCCGAATTCATGTACACAATGAATACGAACAGTCAGTCCGAATTCATGTACACAATGAATACGAACAGTCAGTCCGAATTCATGTACACAATGAATACGAACAGTCAGTCCGAATTCATGTACACAATGAATACGAACAGTCAGTCCGAATTCATGTACACAATGAATACGAACAGTCAGTCCGAATTCATGTACACAATGAATACGAACAGTCAGTCTGAATTCATGTACACAATGAATACGAACAGTCAGTCTGAATTCATGTACACAATGAATACGAACAGTCAGTCTGAATTCATGTACACAATGAATACGTACACACTATAATAATAATAATAATAATGTATAGATTTATATAGCGCACGTATCCACCAACTAAGTGGCGCTCAAGGCGCATTATATTATTATCCCTGCTCATAAGGCTCATAAGGCTCATAAATCATTCCTGAAACCATCTCAGCTCCCTGGGGAGTATACAGCTCAATTGCTGCCATTTCTAGCGCATATAGAGCAAACCATCTCTGCCTTCACAGGTACCCATTTAATCCCTGGGTGGAGAGAAGCAATTATGGTTAAGTGTCTTGCTCAAGGACACAGGTGTCACGGCCAGGGCTCGAACCCACACTCTGCTGCTGGCAAAACCAGAACTTGAGTTCACTGCGCTAGACCGCACGACAATCCACTTTACGTGCATTATACAACACACGGGACCTACGGCTTTACGTCCCATCCGAAGGACGAAGCAATTATGGTTAAGTACCTTGCTCAAGGACACAAGTGTCACGACCGGGGCTCGAACCCACACCCTGCTGCTGGCAACACCAGAACTTGAGTTCGGTGCGCTAGACCGCTCGGCCACGACACTCCACGATCAGTCAGTCTGAATTCATGTACACAATGAATACGAACAGTCAGTCTGAATTCATGTACACAATGAATACGAACAGTCAGTCTGAATTCATGTACACAATGAATACGAGCAGTCAGTCTGAATTCATGTACACAATGAATACGAACAGTCAGTCTGAATTCATGTACACAATGAATACGAACAGTCAGTCTGAATTCATGTACACAATGAATACGAACAGTCAGTCTGAATTCATGTACACAATGAATACGAACAGTCAGTCTGAATTCATGTACACAATGAATACGAACAGTCAGTCTGAATTCATACCCCGATGTGAAAAAAAGTTGTTTAAAATACAGCATGGCAGAATTCCAATCGATCCAGCAAGTTTGGTTGTAATTGGACATCGTTTATAGCAAAATAACAAAATAAAACTAAAAATACCAACGTGCGGGTCTGAGGTGACGCGCGCGGAGACCAGAAACCAGAGACTTTTTTGGCCTGATACTTCAATTTCAATTGGATATGAACACAAAACCAAGGTTCTGCATTGTCACATTGTTACCTTTATGTTTTAATAATCGAGTGAAAGTTCATGTATCTCGTCATCACTGTGTGCGTGCAGGTCGGATCTAAGAGACGATGGATCCTTGACGATAAGCGAGGAAGGGGAAGGGGACAGGGGACGTCATTATTATTATTATTATTATTTATTCAGCCAAACTTCAAACAATCATACAAACAATACAAGGAGTGAACACATTACTACAATTAAATCTCATGAAAGATAAACAGTGTACACCGGAAACAAGTAAGGATGAATTAGAATAACAATGCAATTCAAGATAAGACAGTGAGACAAAAATGATTTGAATACAGAACACAAGACAATCCATTCTAAGTTGGCCAGGATTAATACAAGTGAATAGTCACTGTTGCTCGAAAGCATATTAATCCATCCTTAAATGGGAACACAAATATCGAAAAATTTAATAAATTGGCAATGAAATATATACTCTGAGTAAAAAGTGCATAAATGAATCTGATAAAACATATTTATAAAATAAATAAAGAAAAAAGTAAACAATAAATTAATCAACCAAACAATCAGTTAACTAACCAATCAACAGATAATCAACCAATTGATTAATCAATCAATTAATTAATACTGTAACAAAATAATAAATTAATACTGTAACAAAATAAGAAATAAATATAAGAAATAAATATAAATATAAAATAAATATAAATATAAATATAAAATAAATATAAATATAAAATAAAAATAAATAAATAAGTGTTAATTTATACAAATAAAATAATGAATTCATAAATAAATATAGTCTTGAATATAATGTTCTACATTGTCCTGATAATGATTGCTCAGATATCTATTAAAATGACTAAATGACTCCAAAGTGAGGGCATCTTTAACATAGGGAGGTAAGTTACTCCAAACACGAGGAAATACATGAATAGATGTGTTCTTAAGGCTTAGGGTTCTAGCATAAAGGTGATTGAAAATAAGTTTATCCATGTGGCGGGTGTTTACTGACGTATTAGAGTTGATGATTGGACAATTAATTAAACGAAATAGGCATTTAGTGGTGAATTGGATAGTGAGTCTTTGTCTTCTACATTCTAGGGTTTGCCAGTTCAGAGTTCGTAGTCTGGCCGCGTATGACATTGCACCTCTCTGCTGTTTGAGGATCATCCTTGTTGCTCTCCTTTGAACCTTTTCTAGTTTGGATGTGAGGGATGTTGTGTATGGGCACCAGGCTGGCAGGCCGTATTCAAGGACGGGGATGACGAGGGACCGATATAGAGAATTATACTGACTACAATGTAACAGTGATGTTCGTAATACGGTTTCTAATATTGACCTTCTAAGTATAGTGTTTCTAACAGATAAAAACAATGTAAACAGACGAGTGGTATACCACGTGTATTAAGTCCATCAAGGTCTCTGGGCATATGTCTTTTTGAACATGATTTATAATACGTACACGTTGGCTTTGTCAGATTATTTTGTTTTCCCGTTGGGCGTGGCATTGATAGATCGAGTGACTTAACGCCATTGGAGACTTAGCACACCCTTAAGACAACATGTTATTGTTGATGGTTTATTAAAACAATTTGAACTTGTAGCCAAAGGCTAAATTGAATCAAAATTAACATAAAATATCCAAAATAAAAACATTCCAGTTACAGTATAAAAATAGATCAATCAATCAATCAATCCAAAGTCATTTGTATAGCGCCAAAATCGAAAGTTTGCTCTAAGGCGCTGAGGCACAGAATGAAAATTGTTAATAAGTCTCCTGAAACAGGTGATACGATCATTTATGTTTAAAAATTCAGTTATGTAAGAGTATTGATATTGATTTTAATTAAAATATTAAATATTAAAATGAAATGAAGAACGGATAGAAAACAGACAACCAAGTATACAGTATATATGTATAATGGATAGAAAACAGACAACCAAGTATACAGTATATTGTGTACAATGGATAGAAAACAGACAACCAAGTATACAGTATATTGTGTACAATGGATAGAAAACAGACAACCAAGTATACAGTATACTGTGTACAATGGATAGAAAACAGACAACCAAGTATACAGTATATTGTGTACAATGGATAGAAAACAGACAACCAAGTATACAGTATACTGTGTACAATGGATAGAAAACAGACAACCAAGTATACAGTATATTGTGTACAATGGATAGAAAACAGACAACCAAGTATACAGTATATTGTGTACAATGGATAGAAAACAGACTACCAAGTATACAGTATACTGTGTACAATGGATAGAAAACAGACAACCAAATATACAGTATATTGTGTACAATGGATAGAAAACAGACAACCAAATATACAGTATATTGTGTACAATGGATAGAAAACAGACAACCAAGTATACAGTATATTGTGTACAATGGATAGAAAACAGACAACCAAGTATACAGTATATTGTGCACAATGGATAGAAAACAGACAACCAAGTATACAGTATATTGTGTACAATGGATATAAAACAGACAACCAAGTATACAGTATATTGTGTACAATGGATAGAAAACAGACAACCAAGTATACAGTATATTGTGTACAATGGATAGAAAACAGACAACCAAGTATACAGTATATTGTGTACAATGGATAGAAAACAGACAACCAAGTATACAGTATATTGTGTACAATGGATAGAAAACAGACAACCAAGTATACAGTATATTGTGTACAATGGATAGAAAACAGACAACCAAGTATACAGTATATTGTGTACAATGGATGAAAACAGACAACCAAGTATACAGTATATTGTGTACAATGGATAGAAAACAGACAACCAAGTATACAGTATATTGTGTACAATGGATGAAAACAGACAACCAAGTATACAGTATATTGTGTACAATGGATAGAAAACAGACAACCAAGTATACAGTAATATTGTGTACAATGGATAGAAAACAGACAACCAAGTATACAGTATATTGTGTACAATGGATAGAAAACAGACAACCAAGTATACAGTATATTGTGCACAATGGATAGAAAACAGACAACCAAGTATACAGTATATTGTGTACAATGGATAGAAAACAGACAACCAAGTATACAGTATATTGTGTACAATGGATAGAAAACAGACAACCAAGTATACAGTATATTGTGTACAATGGATATAAAACAGACAACCAAATATACAGTATATTGTGTACAATGGATAGAAAACAGACAACCAAGTATACAGTATATTGTGTACAATGGATAGAAAACAGACAACCAAGTATACAGTATATTGTGTACAATGGATAGAAAACAGACAACCAAGTATACAGTATATTGTGCACAATGGATAGAAAACAGACAATACAGTATATTGTGTACAATGGATAGAAAACAGACAACCAAGTATACAGTATATTGTGTACAATGGATAGAAAACAGACAACCAAGTATACAGTATTATTGTGTACAATGGATAGAAAACAGACAGCCAAGTATACAGTATTATTGTGTACAATGGATAGAAAACAGACAACCAAGTATACAGTATATTGTGTACAATGGATAGAAAACAGACAACCAAGTATACAGTATATTGTGTACAATGGATATAAAACAGACAACCAAATATACAGTATATTGTGTACAATGGATAGAAAACAGACAACCAAGTATACAGTATATTGTGTACAATGGATAGAAAACAGACAACCAAGTATACAGTATATTGTGTACAATGGATAGAAAATAGACAACCAAGTATACAGTATATTGTGCACAATGGATAGAAAACAGACAATACAGTATATTGTGTACAATGGATAGAAAACAGACAACCAAGTATACAGTATATTGTGTACAATGGATAGAAAACAGACAACCAAGTATACAGTATTATTGTGTACAATGGATAGAAAACAGACAGCCAAGTATACAGTATTATTGTGTACAATGGATAGAAAACAGACAACCAAGTATACAGTATATTGTGTACAATGGATAGAAAACAGACAACCAAGTATACAGTATATTGTGTACAATGGATAGAAAACAGACAGCCAAGTATACAGTATTATTGTGTACAATGGATAGAAAACAGACAACCAAGTATACAGTATATTGTGTACAATGGATAGAAAACAGACAACCAAGTATACAGTATATTGTGTACAATGGATAGAAAACAGACAACCAAGTATACAGTATATTGTGTACACACGCATATTTCACACAATAAAGTTTTGAAATCATCAGGATATATATAAACATAGACAGCCAGTTGTCCTAAATCTGTAAGGCAAATTATTACTGGTTTATTAATTTGCAAGCTTAAGCCTTGTCTACCGCGATGAAAATATTATTTGATAAACACGCATAACATTTTGTGTAGGCCCTATGTGATATTGCATGCTGCAATGTTATTGGATACAACCAGAAGTTCATGCCTTGGCAATCCCCCTTTGTCTTAGATCTTGGTGGTCATTATAAATGTCTTAGACATTGTGGTGTAACTATGGGGTGACACCTGAGGCCCCCATCTGAGGCCCACTCAGAATTCCGACCACTTAGAAAAAAATATGGCCTGATAAAATGTATCCTCTTGAAAATCTTGGTTTCCTCCCCAAGTCTCTCCCCCTCCGCCTGAACCAACCTTAGTTATGCCACTGATTGGCTGTCGTTAGTTTATTTATATATATATATATATTTTTTTAATACGTCATATATTTATGAATTTTCTTACGAAGTTTTCCGAGAAATGTTGAACAAAAGGTTAGTGCGTCATTTCACGAGTGCTGCGAATAGCATACACAGACCATACCGTTTACAAAACCTGTGATAGTTTGAGATTATTACGTTTTGTCAAAATATTGTCATTAACGAGAAAATAGTGACATTGAATTTCAATTTACCGTATTCATTATAATGTTGAATTTAGGAAAAAGGAATTTTAACAACAAGAAGCTACAACAACGGCAACATTATTAACATTATGTTTACGTTATGCCCCTGGTCACTGAACCAATATCATTCCTATAACCTTTCTCAGCTCCCTGGAGAGTATACAGCCACGAGTAACCCTCGCGCTTCGGAGACTTTTTCAAACACAATATTAACCTCTAATCTCACAGGTACCCATTTATACTCCTTGGTGGAGAGAAACACAATAAGTAAAGTGTCTTGCTCAAGTACCATGGTTCCAAGTCTTGATTAGAACCCACATTCTGACGACTCAGCCATCAGATCATAAGTCTGATGCACTAAACCGCTCGGTCATGGCACCTCTCCAAAATAACAACACCTCATATTTTATCCATAAAGAGCTTAACACCAACTAAAAGAACCAAATATCCACGCATTATCTTCTGTAGCTGCGTCATATTCATGTAAACTTTAGAAAAGTTGATAAGATAAATTCTCATTAAGCTATAATACCACCAAAGGAACACAGACAGAAGAATGATTATCTCTGCCCGTGAAACAGCAGAGATATTTATCATAATGTGTTCCAACCCACTGCGACTGTACACAACTCCGTCTGATAAATAATGCATGCAACGCATCAATCAGTAAAACTGTATTTTTTTTAGTAAGAATATGAAAATAAAAATGAAAATATATTTTATTTATTTTGTTTTTAAAGTGTTTAACTGAACAAATCAAAAACAGAAGAAAAAAAAATAACACTCATTGAGACTCAATCTTACAAAATGAGTCTGGAGTAACCAAAGTGGCTGTTATGTACAGGCCCTAAACAAAACATGTATTTTCCTAGTCTTCAGCGGATTTTTATGAAACTTCGTAGATATTTTCAGACAAACAAGACGTATCCTATCGGATAACGTCATACAAACTTCCATAAATCACCATTTGAGGGCGCTTTACCCATTGTCTGGAATGTTTTTCTCATTGTTGGTCAAAATAGTATTTTCCCAAATTGGCAGCGCCCTCCCCGTGGGAGGGGGAGGGGGTTGCTCTCCTGTTTTCCCCAAGGGTGGAGCCATAACCCCAAACCACACTGCCCGTGAGCAAATATCATTATACAAATAAATAATATACGTGTGCTTTGCATCTCTGCCTAGTCATATCTATCGACTTATATATTCCAAATATCTGAATTCCACTGGTAAAAAGCCCAATGTCTTGGTAAGTTCATGTTTTTCACTACCAATCAATAATATAAGAGTAGGCCTACCTTAAATTAAAAAATTAAAAAATAGTTTTTCTCTCCTAAAATTTAAGCTTGCCCCCACTTTTCCCAGCTTGTTGGAGCTGGTGCCGCTCCTTTTTCCGCATATTTTTCCAAGATTTTCGTCCGTTGGCCGTCAAACTTGGCACAGATGTTGTTTTTAGTACAATCACGTCAATAATCTGACGTCACTTGGATCATCGCTACAGGGCGCTATGCCAACATATTGTGTGTCATTTTATACCCAAAAACATAATTGTTGAAGATTTTTACAAAAAATTGGATCTCACTTCCATTTTCCCTAAAACGACAGGGCAATTGTTTCTACTGTTCTGGACAATTGTTTAGGCTTGCTATATGAGCCCATAACTTCAATGTATAAACAGGTGCGTAGCCAGAGATTTTTCATTGGGGGAGTGTATGTTTGTTTCCCCAAAAATGGAGGATCTCAACGGGTTAGATGTGCTAATTATATCGTGAGTTCAATTCTTGCACAAATGTCCGGGTGGGGGTATAAAACAACACTTTATGTACCATTTTCTCTTCTCTGCTATCAATACACAAACGGTCCGTGGGGGGGGGGGGGGGACAATTGATAGGTACATTAGTTATTCACTTTATACTGAAAGGGGGAAATACTCGCATGGGAATTAGCGACACAAAGCATAAAATTGTTGCATTATTCAGAGCTGTATTACTTCACATTATAACAACGTTTCAAACAAGCCTGGACGTTATTCACCAGGTTAATACTAACATTAAGATCATCAAGAAATACCGTAACTAAATCAAAGATGTATCGCCCGTGGTTGTCGATATTTTGACGGCAATTTCTGAAAACAAAATTCCCATCGAAATATTGCTTTTTAACTTGAGTAAAGGATAAAAAATGCTGAAAATTTACATATTTCTCAAAATAATCATGAGAAGCATGGTTTTACAGTGAATGTCAGAAATGAATTGATGGTAGGTCCTGTCATAAATTAGGAAATAAACCTTAGCTTCTGACTATAATTTAATCAAATATATAATTTCAAAATATTTATTTTCCATTCTTTTCCATGTTCTGATGAAAACTTGCCGGTAAAATAGCAAAAAACACGAGGCGATGATACATTTGTAAGAGATAAGGACTTATATTTACAATAATTACATAAAAACGTAGATATTCACAAATATTTAATACAGGATTGGTTATGCTGACAAACTATTTCTATGAGAATGCTTACTCTCTTTGAACCAAAATATGCTTTATAATCAATCAACATGTGAAAGATTGAATTTATTACGTTGTGTCATTAACGAGTACATAGTGAACATACATTCAGATCTGTCATGTGTTCATTCTTACAATGGAATTTAGCAAAGAGAACTCTCCTAAATTCAACCTGGCAATTATTTCACTTTTCTTACAAATGACATCACCTCTGACGTAATCATTTCTAGGGGAGATTGATATCATTATAAGCTTTACATCAAGTACCGGTATATATATATATATATATACAGTGCGTATCAAAAAAAAAGGTAATCCGAATTCAGGGCGTTAATATGCCAAGGTTATTTAGTTTGACAATTTACATGTAGTGTACCAAAGAAGAGGAACTCCTCAGCTTTCCATTGATACCTGTATCGATCCATTGCTGTCACACATGGCCGAGTACATTGTTATTGAAAATGGCAAATTCAAATCGCATTTTTGCAAGTTTGGGTAATCAGTTCAAGGCAGTCTGAAATGGACGCATCACTTGACTGCCTAGATGATTATGTAAGATTTTTAAGCTGGTGCGGTAATCGTCTGTTACGACATCCTTTTCTTCAAGTTGGGTATTTAAGAAGGGCCTGGGTTTAGGGACAGGTAGTTGGAAAGATGGTACAACTAACGACTGAACAGCGAGGTTTTCGTGATTACAACATTTCACCAAACTCACAGTTTGCAGCAAACTCGCGATCCTTTCGGGAACGTTTCCCAGAACGGGAGCCCCCAGCAGCCAAAACCATCTGGGCGAATGTTAGAAAATATCAAAGGTATGGCACTAGCCTCAACCGCAACAAGGGGAATTCTGGCAGGAGGCGCACCGGGCGATCAGAAGAACATTGCAGCAGTAAGGCAGCAACTTTGGAGCATCCTAGGGACACCAGCGCAAGGCGAAATGGGCTGAGATTGCCTTCGGCGACATTCAACAGAATCACGAGATTGGACCTCCACCAGCATCCATATCAGATTCACATCCGACATCAACTTACGCCAGGAGATTTTGCTAGAGGCTGGCGTTTACCAGATGGTTGATAGCCCGTACCGAGAGAGATGTCAATTTTCTGCGGAATCTCGTAATCGGCGACGAAGCTGCTTTCTCCATGAACGGCAAGGTCAATACGCATAATGTTCTTGAATATGCACCAGCAAGATACCCCCCAGAATTCAATTTTGAGGTTAACATGAGTCGACAAAAGTGGACTGTTTGGTTAGGACTTTGTGGAAGTGGTCAGCTGATCGGACCGTTTTTCTTTCAAAGGAATGTCAATGGTAACATGTATCTGCAGATGCTCAATGATAACGTTTTACCGCAGCTGCAGGAACACTTTGAGCGACAGGTTCGTGGGGTCTTCAGACAACTCTGGTGGGCCCAAGATGGCGCCCCAGCACATCGCCTTATCGCTGTCCGAGATCGTCTGAGGGTTTAGTTTTAGTTTTTATTCGGAAACACTTTTGTTACAGTGGCACACACCGTGTGGTGGTGCATCCAAATTATATAATGACAATTATAAGGTGACAATTATAAACATGACAAACACAATAATTACAAGTTAATTACTAACTACCGGTACAGTATAAAATTATACGGTTCAAGTTATAATGTGGATAGTATTAGAGATCTTGCTGTCCATGCTCGATTTAAGTATTGTTTACTTTGAAAGTCGAAGATTTTACCTAATACTACGTTTTCTGTGTACATATTGTCAAGCATGAAATGTCTTTTTAATTCTTGAGAGCCATTGCTAAAGTTTTCCCAATATTCGTTTAACCCATTTTCCCAGAGACTGTTTCTAATATTTAAGTAAATAGCATCCCTAATATCATACAATTTAGTACAATCAAATAAAAAATGTTCTATTGTTTCGGTTTGGTTGTTCGTACATAGTTATAGGCCTGTATTTTGAGCACACCATGATTGCTTACGGCCTTCAAGGTCTAACGAATTGGACCTTGCTTTAAATTTTAGGTTAACATTTTTAAAGTTTGTATTGTCAAGTAGATATTGTTCAAAATTCGGACTTCCCTTATACATAATGTATTCTGTTAATGATGTTTTACTTTGAGCTCTGGTGAACCATTCTTTGGCATCTTTGCTCTTGTTTTCTTTCCTAAATTGTTGTGTCCATTTATCAGTTGCAGGTTCTTCACTAAACATATTAATTAAATTGAATTTCATTAGATTATTTTTTATATTCGTTAACCATTGCCATTTCATATTGTCTTCAACATGAAGAATAGCTTTGAAAAGTAAGCGAGACCACCTACTGTTCTCCATATTTTTCAGCCTATTGAAGTATTGAATTCTATACTCATTTTGCACAGAAGAAACAGTTTGCCATCCCAAATCACCGTACAGTGCCTCTTTAGCAACATTCCTGGGGGCCTTTAATATTATTCTGGCCATTTGGTATTGCAAGTTTTCGATTTTGTCTTGTGCTGTTTTCCCATTGCAAAACCAAATGGAGCTTGCATAATTTATTGTAGGTAGCCCAATTGTTTTCCAAAGCAAATCTCCATAATAAACCCTGTTAAAATCTTCTTGTTCAGTGATTATTGACTTAATATATGAAATGATACGATTGCCCTTTTTGATAACTTCATCTATGTGGTGCGTATCAGATAATGATCTAGAGATGTGTACCCCCAAATATTTATATGTTTCGGTTTCTGATATGTAATGATTGCCTAATTCACACGTTGTCCTGTAATTAAAACATTCGATTTGTCATAGTTGAAAGAAAGTTTCCATTTTTTGAGAATTCCTACTGTTTCCAATAGTAAATTAAGATCTCTTTCATTATCTGCAATAAGTACCACATCATCTGCCCAAAACAGACTACCTATCTTAACATCGAAAATGCTTACACCTAAGTCTTTGTCTTTTATCATTTTATACAATTCATTTATAAATATTGAAAACAAAAGTGGAGAAAGCGTACAACCTTGTTTAACACCTTCGTCAATATTGAAATAATCAGTTTCTATATCCCCAAATACTACTTTACATCTTACGTTCGCATATAGGTTCTTAATTATGTTTAGCAAGTTTCCTTTAATACCCATTCGCTTAATGGCATAGATAAGACCATCTCTCCAAACCGTGTCGAACGCCTTTTTGAAGTCTAAAAATGCAAGGTAAGTTTTTTGTTTACCTTCAGCCTGTCTAGTTGCAATGATACTTTTGAGTGAAAATGTGATCTTCACATCGTCTACCTTTCCGGAATCCTCCTTGAACTTCATTTAGTAGATTATTGTCCTCGATATAGTCCGACACTGTTTGGGCGATAATCCTATTATACACCTTAGAGACACACGAGTTTAATGTGATACCTCTGTAGTTATTTAAGTCTTTGATGTCACCTTTTTTCAATAATGGTATGATCGTACCTCTATTCCATTCGTCAGGTATACATTGTAGTTCAGTTAATCTTGTAAACATTTTATACATTGCTACAACCATTTCATTACCTCCATTTTTTAACATTTCATTCGTTATTGTATCTATTCCTGGACATTTGTTATTTTTACAATAAGATATGGCTGTAGCTACATCATTTATATCGAAAGTGAGCTCGTCTATAGAGTTGTCTTGATTACCTGTATCATCACGAGATGAGTTATCAATATAATTAATATTAGGCCCAGTTGAATCGTTATCTTCAAGGTTTTGGTTCATTTTTCCTAGTGTGTTGTAGTACATTTTTAGGGATGACTTAATTGTGTTTTTGTTAGATGTAACAGTTTTTGTACCAGGTATTATTATTGATTTCACTTTATTTGTTTGTTTCTTTCCTTTTAGCATATGCCAGAAATCTCGACATCGGGGACCGCCCTTTTTTATTAGTTTTGAACAATTGTCTACTCTCATTTGCATAACTTTTCTTCGTATTAATGACTTTGATTTATTGCGTTTACTTTGGTATTCATCCCAAAGAGTATCACACGTGTTTTCATCAAAAGTATAGTTGCCTTTACATTTGTAGTAATGGCGGTGCGCACGGCATGCATCTTTTCTGTTTTTAATAGATTCTTCAATTTCTTTGTCAAACCATGGTTTATGATTCTTATATTTTGGTTTGTGTCCGAAACATTCTTGAGCAGAAGTTATTACTTTGGATTTCCATTGTTCCCAAGTTTCATCTGCGCTTAAACCAGCTGGGTCCCACTCCTTAAAATCTGTTGCCAGAGATTGTTGGAAGGGTTCCCAGTCTTGGTCAGTTTTATATTCCAAAACACACGTTGTTCAACGTCTTTATCAATATATTCCGATTTATAATTATGGGTCTCGATGGACAGGTCGATTATCATCATGTTATGATCACTGCCTAAATTGTGCATTCCTAGATCATCAATTTGAAATTCTTTAACTCTATCGTGTACATTATGCGACACCAATCCGTAATCTAGAATGTGTTGCTGTCGTTTTTGAACCCAGGTAAAAATACCTGTACATTTATCACTACTGTTGAGAATAATAAGATCGCTGTCTTTCCTAAAGTTTAACAGACCTTGTCCATTGTAATTTATAATGTCGTCGCCGCCAGAAATGTTTTCTCCAATCTTTCCATTGAAATCACCAACGATAATAATGTTAGCTTCATCGCAGTTTTGAGTGATTTCTAATTTTTCTGCTAAAAGAGATATATAAAGTTCATCTGTTAGATTGTGATCATTGCCTTCACATGGGAAGTATGCTACGGCCATGTAATACACCGTATTCGAAGAGTTGGTCAATTGTATTTTAATCCATAGCCTTTCTAGAGGGAACTCTTTGGCGAACGAGTCATCGCCGTCAACCATGAGGTGGAACGGCCACCAAGATCACCTGACCTCACACCATGTGACTATTTCCTTTGGGGACATTTGAAGAACAAGGTGTTTGCAACTCCTCCCCGTGATCTTGATGAATTGCAGGGCCGTATTCGAAATGAAGTGGATGCTTTACGCAATAATCCGGCTATGGTGAGACGAGCAGTGCAGGACATGCTCCGTCGCTGTCAGCTTTGTGTCGAAAGGGGAGGTGGACATGTTGAAGGTGTGGGTACATAAAAGGGCAATGTTAGAAGAGATTCTTCTTGAATAATGTCCAGTCATTCCTAAAGAAAATCTGGTTTATCGTACTGACTTTCTCTAATTATCCTGCCTTGCACTGATTACCCAAACTTGCAAAAATGCGATTTGAATTTGTCATTTTCAATAACAATGTACTCGGTCATGTGTGACAGCAATGGGTCAATAAAGGTATCAATGGAAAGCTGAGGAGTTCCTCTTCTATGGTACACTACATGTAAATTGTCAAATTAAATAACCTTGGCATATTAACCCCCTGAATTCGGATTACCTTTTTTTGATACGCACTGTATATATATATATATATATATATATATATATATATATATAATGTGAATAGTAAAGGTGAAACAGTGCTCACCGGATAATTATACCCGAGCTTTAATTCCCCTGATGAAGGTGCATCGCACCGAAAGCTCGGGTATAACTATCCGCTGAGCACTGTTTCACCTTTACTATTCACATTTTCTATGTTCTACAGTGCTACGCAGCATCCCTACATTTATTATATATATATATATATATATATATATATATATATATATATATATATATATATATATATATATATATATATATATATATATATATATATATATATATATATATATATATATATATATATATATATATATATATATGTGTGTGTGTGTATTTATATATATATGTATTTATATCGCATATTTATACAGCTATAATAGTCGTTACATATGTCGCAAAGTTATTCTTGATTAAATGTTGAAATTATTTACAACTACAAGATGAATATTATTCTTATAATGAAGCAAAACACTTTATAAAAGTATATCTGGGTATAAATAATAAGATATATTGAATATCAACCTTGGTCTTTTGTTTCCTTGAAACATTCAATTTAAATATATCCGCTTCAGATATATGTTGTATAGGCCATACGATCAATTTACAAAGGATAGAGGTGGAGATATATCCCCCCCCCCCCCCCACACACACACACACATTTTGTCAAAAGCATATGGTCATTTGATCAACCCCCATCCCCCATTTTCCTACAAAGACTTTTTGCGTCCAGTGAAAAACAAACATCTCAGTATAAAACTTTATGTAACGTTTGAAAAATGATTAAGGGCTATTAAGGGCTATCATTGTTTCAAATTTTCGACAAATTTCTTTAATTTCTAAAACTCCCATTCAGTAAGTCCAAAGTTTCCCTAAAATTGGATCAAAATATACCTTAAATTTCTCAAAATCTTCTAAAAATCTTCTCGATAGTAAGTCCTTTTTTAAGTCAAAATTGTCAAACCTGTAAAAGTTCATCAGTTTGCTCAGTGGGGGAGGGGGTGGGGTGGTTAGGACGGGGTGGGGTGGTTAGGACGGGGTGACGTTCAGGGAGGGACATTGCAATTTATAATCGTCGCCCAACCTTTGACAACAAACGAAGCGCATTGAGGATTCCCACGGTTATGAAATGCGCTATGATACAAACAAGGACATTTTAAATTATGAATTTCTTCCCTGTTCCCTGTTAAAGTGATTGTACACCTTGTATCTTGATAAATTGTCTGTTAATGTATTCATTCTTTATAAGAATCAAGAAAGATGAATAGAAATCATTCTGTGAAACTTTCAGCCTATTCTGTTGTGTCATTCACGAGAAAATAGTGACAATGAATTCAGATTTGTTTGTATGCATTCTTATGTGGAAAATTAATCATGGCATGTATTTCACATTTGTAATATATTACTTAAATATGACAGAATGACAGACTGAATTATTTTATACCATCACCAACTTTACATAACGTAAGTTTTTAATTATAATTTAATTATAATTCAGTAATTTTGTAATCCGGTAATTACCAAAGGTTTACACTCCCTTTATCTGAAATTTCTCTTTTCCTAATAAAAAGAAAGTAAATAATTTCCAAATAGGTCATTTCACAAGATGGGCGGTTATTGGAATCATTCTGAATCATTCCGCCTCCCCCTCCCCCTTTGACACAAATTTACGCCACTGCAAGTGATTACCCTTTTTCAGTCACCTTGACAATAATAATTGTAAAATAATTAAATATTCAGGAGTGCCTTCTCAAAGATGAATATCAGAGACATCAATACTCTGTAAAATTCTGCATTTTTTTTTAAGTTATGCGAAAATACTTCTGCCATATTATATTTGAAAATAATTAGTTGATATTTAAATGCGCATTTTAAGAGGAACGACGCATTTTCATTTCACTGCGCGTTAGTTGTGTTGGGCCTCTACTCCACACAATGCCACGGCTATACACGAGTGGATTAAATGGCTGTGAATACTCGCCATTCAGGTTACTGTAGTAAGGAGGACCAGTAAACATTCCCGACCACGTACACGTCTTGAACCACCAACCTCCCTTCAGCTCATCTGCGCAGTTGTAAGTAGAGTCAGCATCGTTGTCACGATCGTACGTCGAGAATGGCTGTCCATTGTGATCAGGAGTAAGACAATCACCTAGGAAACAGAGAAAATAAATGAAATACATGACAAAAATAAATTAATTGAAACCACACTTCATCCATTGAGATCCAAGAGGGGCAATGGTCCCCAACAAAATAAATATAAGCCCTAACTGTATAAATAAATAAAATAATTAGTTCAAAATAAAAACTGCGCATAATTAGAAAAGTAGAATGGCAGAATGTATGGTGTATAAAATGTTACGATCCGAAAAACTTCAACTATAGGTGAATGCAAATTACTCAAAAAGCCTGAATTTTCTCAGATGCAACAAAGAAATCAAACAAGGTTACACTGATATAAAGAACACAGAAACAAAGTGATTTAATAATGAAAATATCAACTGCTTCAAATATCGATGGGTTTAACAAGTGTACAATGATTAGGGTAAACAAGTGTACATTAAGAAAAGATCTTATACTAAATTAAGAAGATCTCACGGGCCGATCGAGGACTGAGCAGTCTCCAGCGAAAACGACACCAAACAACAGTTCTCTGACACGGTGTAAATAGAGCTGGACGTGGGGCGAATTCACCTCCAACAAACGGCCGGAAATAGACGAAACCACGGGGACACAAGTCGACTACCGTGACAAAAATATGGGAAAGAAGAAATCCCAAAAATACTGAACTGTAGATTTAGTTCACAAAATGTCCCTTCCGGAATTAAATTCAGCTCTCAGACACTTCACTCGGTCAAGGCGAACTTTCTCAAAACACTCCACAGACGAGTCGTAAGCGACATCACAGGTCCTAGTGGGTGTACACTGAAGTCTCATCAAGTCCTGTTTACCGAAGTCTTGGTTTGTTCAAGTCCTGCCTAAAATCCTCTACCAGCCCGTATTTATAGTTTTTAATCCCTTCTAGAAAATACTAGAGATTTCTTCTTCACTTCACTTCTAGAAAGTTCTGTTAAATTACATCATTTTCCAAAAATAAACTTCCAGAACGTTCCATTCATAACGCGTAAATATAATCCCGCCCCCTTTGGGGTCAACACGCGGTCACGCACGGATTATCTCCACATACGGTTTCTGTGTATATGTAACAAAAACGCAGCCAGTGGGGGGGGGGGGCACAAGTTACTGCGCACGACCGTGAAAAAAGGGCAAATTATTTTCGGACCCCCTCCCCGCTCCATTCTAAAAAGTAGATCTACTACACGTATCGCTATCAAACACGAACCGCTATCAAATTTGTTGATTCTCCCCCCGAAAACGGGGGAAACCACTATAAGCTTGGAGGATATCGATGTTTATTCATCCACGATATATCGGCAAACATATATCACGATTTTCAATAATATTGCGATTATTTTTTCATTCATGCATGATTGCTTTAGAGCCGATAACCACAGGTATGTACCCCTCTACAAGTGTCACAATAAATCACAAATTCGTTTGCAGAGCGTGTATGTAATTCTGAAGTAGTTCGCTTTTTTCTCACTTCCAAAAGCTGAAAAGACTGTTCTAATTTTGTTTCCGCGGAATTTCTGACTTGATTCACAATGTCGATTTTTTTTAATCGCGATATATTTTTTAATCGCGATTTGCCGATATGCCGATAACTTAAAAAGGTTCTCGATATCATAATCGAATAAAAAAAAGGTATCGCAGTATTCGGTATTATCGTGTTATCGCCCAAGCTTAAACCACTACGCATGCGTCAGTTTGATATACCAGCGGTCCACATTTTTGGGAAACAAATGAAATGGTTGTTTATAAGCATGAGCATCACAAATGTGGGCTACTCTAGCATATCAAATGGTTGTTTATAAGCATGCGCATCACAAATGTGGGCTACTCTAGCATATCAAATGGTTGTTTATAAGCATGCGCATCACAAATGTGGACTACTCTAGCATATCAAATGGTTGTTTATAAGCATACGCATCACAAATGTGGGCTACTCTAGCATATCAAATGGTTGTTTATAAGCATGTGCACCACAAATGTGGGCTACTCTAGCATATCAAATGGTTGTTTATAAGCATGCGCATCACAAATGTGGACTACTCTAGCATATCAAATGGTTGTTTATAAGCATGCGCATCACAAATGTGGACTACTCTAGCATATCAAATGGTTGTTTATAAGCATGCGCACCACAAATGTGGGCTACTCTAGCATATCAAATGGTTGTTTATAAGCATGCGCACCACAAATGTGGGTTACTCTAGCATATCAAATGGTTGTTTATAAGCATGTGCATCACAAATGTGGGCTACTCTAGCATATCAAATGGTTGTTTATAAGCATGCGCATCACAAATGTGGGCTACTCTAGCATATCAAATGGTTGTTTATAAGCATGCGCATCACAAATGTGGGCTACTCTAGTATATCAAATGGTTGTTTATAAGCATGTGCACCACAAATGTGGGCTACTCTAGCATATCAAATGGTTGTTTATAAGCATGCGCATCACAAATGTGGACTACTCTAGCATATCAAATGGTTGTTTATAAGCATGCGCATCACAAATGTGGACTACTCTAGCATATCAAATGGTTGTTTATAAGCATGCGCACCACAAATGTGGGCTACTCTAGCATATCAAATGGTTGTTTATAAGCATGCGCACCACAAATGTGGGTTACTCTAGCATATCAAATGGTTGTTTATAAGCATGCGCATCACAAATGTGGGCTACTCTAGCATATCAAATGGTTGTTTATAAGCATGCGCACCACAAATGTGGGCTACTCTAGCATATCAAATGGTTGTTTATAAGCATGCGCACCACAAATGTGGGCTACTCTAGCATATCAAATGGTTGTTTATAAGCATGCGCATCACAAATGTGGGCTACTCTAGCATATCAAATGGTTGTTTATAAGCATGTGCATCACAAATGTGGGCTACTCTAGCATATCAAATAGTTGTTTATAAGCATGCGCATCACAAATGTGGGTTACTCTAGCATATCAAATGGTTGTTTATAAGCATGCGCATCACAAATGTGGACTACTCTAGCATATCAAATGGTTGTTTATAAGTATGCGCATCACAAATGTGGGCTACTCTAGCATATCAAATGGTTGTTTATAAGCATGTGCATCACAAATGTGGGCTACTCTAGCATATCAAATAGTTGTTTATAAGCATGCGCACCACAAATGTGGGCTACTCTAGCATATCAAATGGTTGTTTATAAGCATGCGCATCACAAATGTGGGCTACTCTAGCATATCAAATTGTCGCATGCATGCGTATAGTGGTTTCCCCAATTTACGGGGGAGAATCGACAGGTTTCCCAAGACTGTGTTTGATAGCGGTTTGTGTAGAGATAACGGTACAAAAACAGTATTAAACCAAATACTAGTAAAAAGGTAAAATACGCAGAATTTATGCTGTTTAAAGCGCAGCACTTTCATGAAAAACAGTAAAACGTAAGATTTCAAACAACCACCATCCTCTGAAATCTACATCTACCCTTGCGGTCTTATTTGCATTCATAATATCGAATGAAATAAACAAAGTGAATACAAGAATATAAGAATAATTGTGATGTGTATAAGAGTATAGGTCTATCATTGAATGAAACAGATGAATAATATACACAGACATTCAATGACACGTTTGTGTATGAATCGACTGACGTATAAAGAATGTAGGCCTATATGTACGTATAGGTCTATTTCAATCAGATGCTGTGTTTCGATTAAGCATTTTCAATTAGTCTTTTATTCAATTTTATTCCTCTCATTGGTGGTCGTTGATTGTTGTCTCATCAATTAAAGGGAAAGTACAACAAATTGGTAATGTTGACCAAACTGCTTTTAGACAGTGATTTAAATCGCCTTTGGGTAATTTCCAGACTCGTTATTTTTCTGTATAGTCAATTATTTTTCATTTGTATTTCTTTGTTTTAATGTATTTCTTGTCTGGAATTAATTTGTTGTTAAACAAATGAATAATTACGAGTAAGCATATGGTAACTTTCTTTGAATACATTTATCAATGAATCAACCTGTGATTGATTCAACTGATTACATTGTGTTCTTCAATGAGAATTTTTGGTTTTAATTCATTCAGATTTGTCAGATTTGTTTCATTTCAGAAATTGGAACATTGTATGAATTCTAAGGTGGAAACAGTAAACTTCTCAAATATTATCGCCAATAATTTTATTATTTTGTTTTAATGACATCACCTCTGACAAAATTATTACTGGGAAAGATTGATACCATCATCAGCTTTATACCAAGTAAGTTTAATATTAAATTTCGTACAATTTGTATTTGTTTTTGAATTACCAATTCTATCTTTAAGACTATATCTCCTAAATCTGTTATAATATTCTGGGTGCAGACGGTGACATCTATATGAGGACCCAAGATGGTTGTAAGGGGTGTGGAGTGGGTACACACGACCCATAGGAGGTCACATTGACCCATGTAGTATCATTTACTGCACACTTTCCCCTCAATACGAGGCTTGGAATTATCTGATATAAAGCATATGTTGAGTAGGATGTTTAGAGGTCCTATTTGATATGTTCAGAAAACCTACTTACCGTAAAACATTGGGTGTGCTGTACCAACAAGCACGTGGAGTATGTACGTATCTCCTTCGATGCGAAATTCTTGATATAGAACAGACCCTGGTTGAGACCCATCACCAGGTACAAGATCCACTCTCATCTCCCATGCATCCCCGCTTACGTCGTTCCCCAGCCAGAGCTCTCCGGTCTTGTTCCCGAAACCATTGCTATACTCGTCCCAGCTGCGGGTGAAATTAACCGTCCCATCCTGGCGTTGAAATATCATCTCCATAATTCGTTAACAAAAGTTAACAAAAATTTACATTAAAGGGGGCACAAATTGTTTTAACTTTTGACGAGTTGGTCATAATTAAAGTGACGCTAGAATATGTACCATTGTCGCCGGTATATGCCGTGTATAATGCAGAGTATAATGCCGTGTATATGCAGAGTATTTGTGACCAACTCATCAAAAGTTAAAACAATTTGTGCCCCCTATAATGTTAATTTTTGTTAATTTTTGTTAACGAATTATGGAGATGACATTTCACCTTAGGGCATATCGTGGTTTTGGCGTTATAAGATTACGCTTTTAACGACAGAGGCTGGGCGCAATCATCATTTCATTTCGCCTGCGCCCGGCCGTGTGGAAACGTACCGTATTGAGTGCAGTATTCACACGCACTGGACCAACCTATCAGCGTGGGTTTTAAATTTACATCTATCCAGTTTTTAAACTGACCCGATCCGGTTAAATCCGTGAGAAAACCTGCAGCTGAATCCGCGGTTGAATCCGCGGTTGAATCCGCGGCAGAATCCGCAGTTGAATCCGCGGCTAGCTTGATCTTGGTGGCAAATGAAATGGTGAATAGCCGAATGAAATGAAGACTAGCCGAATGAAATGATGATTGGGCAAATGAAATGGTGAATGGCCGAATGAAATGACGACTAGCCGAATGAAATGACGAAAAGGCGAACGAAATGAAGACTAGCCGAATGAAATGATGATTGGGCAAATGAAATGATGAGTAGCCGAATGAAATGGTGATATAGCAGAATGAAATGGTGAATCGGCCGAATGAAATGGTGAATCAGCCGAATGAAGCGATATGGGCACCGAAGGCAGCTGTAGCGTTCCATAATATTCTGCATTGTCACATTGTTACCTTTATGTTTTAATCATCGAGTGAAAGTTCATGTATCTCATTATAACTGTGTGCGTGCAGGTCGGATCTAAGAGACGATGGATCCTTGATGATAAGCGAGGAAGGGGAAGGGGACAGGGGACGTCATGTGAATTATACTGACTAGATATAACAGTAATGTTCGTAATACGGTTTCAAATATTGACCTTCTAAGTATAGTGTTTCTAACAGGTAAAAACAATGTAAACAGACGAGTGTTATACCACATGTATTAAGTCCATGAAGGTCTTGGGGCATATGTCTTTTTGAACATGATTTATAATACGCACACGTTGGCTTTGTCAGATTATTTAGTTTTCCATTGGGCGTGGCATTGATAGATCAATTGACTTAACGCCATTGGAGACTTAGCTACACCCCTAAGACAACCTGTTATTATTGATGGTTTATTCAAACAATTTGAACTTGTAGCCAAAGGCTAAATTGAGTCAAGTTTAACATAAAATATCCAAAATAAAAACATTCCAGTTACAGTATAAAAATGAAAAGTTTGCTTAAGGCGCTGAGGCACAGACATGAAAATTGTTAATAAGTCTCCTGAAACAGGTGATACGATCATTTATGTTTAAAAATTCAGTTATGTAAGAGTATTGATATTGACTTTAATTAAAATATTAAATATTAAAATGAAATGAAGAACGGATAGAAAACAGACAACCAAGTATACAGTATATTGTGTACAATGGATAGAAAACAGACAACCAAGTATACAGTATATTGTGTACAATGGATAGAAAACAGACAACCAAGTATACAGTATATTGTGTACAATGGATAGAAAACAGACAACCAAGTATACAATATATTGTGTACAATGGATAGAAAACAGACAACCAAGTATACAGTATATTGTGTACAATGGATAGAAAACAGACAACCAAGTATACAGTATATTGTGTACAATGGATAGAAAACAGACAACCAAGTATACAATATATTGTGTACAATGGATAGAAAACAGACAACCAAGTATACAGTATATTGTGTACAATGGATAGAAAACAGACAACCAAGTATACAGTATATTGTGTACAATGGATAGAAAACAGACAACGAAATATACAGTATATTGTGTACACACGCATATTTCACACAATAAAGTTTAGAAATCATCAGGATATATATAAACATAGACAACAAGTTGTCCTAAATCTGTAAGGCAAATTATTACTGGTTTATTAATTTGCAAGCTAAGCCTTGTCTACCCCGATGAAAATATTATTTGATAAACACGCATAACATTTTGTGTAGGCCCTATGTGATATTGCATGCTGCAATGTTATTGGATACAACCAGAAGTTCATGCCTTGGCACTCCCCTTTGTCTTAGATCTTGGTGGTCATTATAAATGTCTTAGACATTGTGGTGTAATTATGGGGGGGATGACACCTGAGGCCCCCCATCCGAGACCCACTCAGAATTCCGACCCCTAAGAAAAAATATAGCCTGATAAAAAGTACCCTCCAAGTGCCTCCCCCTCCCCATAAACCAACCTTAGTTATGCCACTGATTGGCTGTCGTTAATTTTTTTTTTTTTTTAAATAAAAGACTTCAATTCAATATTTAAACAAAAATAAATAAATAAAAAATATTTTTCAGTATATTACAGTGTATATAAATCTAGATCAAATAATATTTTTTGGTGAGCGCTGGCAAAATTGGAAAATAAGAAAACATCAAATACACGAAGACAATCACTGAAGTATTAGCAAAACTCGGTGTCCCTCCCAGTTTATGGAACATTATAGTGGTTATGATTCCATATTAATATACAAAACAACACAAAAGATCTACAACGTCCACCTGGTTAATAGCATGGACCTTTAAAATAACATTTCAGAAGTAATTTCTGTTTGTGACTTTGCTTCAGGATGTATGTCCTCTTTGTGGATATTGCAAGGGAGAATTGTGGATATAATGGAACCTCACTTGCTGCAAAGTAACATGTGTATTATCACTGCTTTAGGGATATTATGTACATGGATTGGATCCTCTTTGTGGATATTGCAAGGGAGAATTGTGGATATAATGGTACCACACTTGCTGCAAAGTAACATGTGCATTATCACTGCTATAGGGATATGATGTACATGGATTGGATCCTCTTTGTGGATATTGCAAGGGAGAATTGTGGATATAATGGAACCACACTTGCTGCAAAGTAACATGTGTATTATCACTGCTTTAGGGATATCATGTACATGGGTTGGATCCTCTTTGTGGATATTGCAAGGGAGAATTGTGGATATAATGGAACCACACTTGCTGCAAAGTAACATGTGTATTATCACTGCTATAGGGATATGATGTACATGGATTGGATCCTCTTTGTGGATATTGCAAGGGAGAATTCTGGATATAATGGAACCACACTTGCTGCAAAGTAACATGTGAATTATCACTGCTTTAGGGATATGATGTACATGGATTGGATCCTCTTTGTGGATATTGCAAGGGAGAATTGTGGATATAATGGAACCACACTTGCTGCAAAGTAACATGTGTATTATCACTGCTTTAGGGATATGATGTACATGGATTGAATATGACAGCCTTTATGTTTGATCAACAGAGGGCGCTGCAGCGATGACCTTTTAGGGTGATAAACAAAAATAAAAAAATGCATAATTTTTTTCTGAATGTGCAAACATCAAAAAAGGAAATGAGGAAAACATCAAATACACGAAGACAATCATAGAAGTAATGGCAAAACTGGGTGTCCCTCCCAGTTTATGGAACATTATAGTGATTATTATTCCATATTATACAAAACATAAATGATCTACAATGCACACATAGTTAATAGCACGGACCTTTAAAATAACATTTCAGAAGTAAAAATTTGCAAACAAGTTGCCTATTTAATATTACATTTTCACATTTGTAAATGTTGAAATTCAGGAAATGTAACTGAACATTTACCTTATTTCTAATTCAATGGTCATGTTAGCAGAACAGTTTCTATGAATAGACTGTCTTTGAATCAGGATGTATATTAAACAACCAGTCTATGAAAGTGTCAGCTCAATAGAGTGTCTAAGTTGTGAGAAAAGTGTGGAAAAAAAACGTTCACAATTTTTTTTTACAGAAAACACATAAGTTTCCGTCGACACTATTTTTGGTAAATGTGCATATTTTTTATTGTCGTTTTCTCTGAAATGAGCGTCATTGTTTTCAGGATGATTGGTACTTTAAATAAGTCCACACCCTCACTCCACCCTCACCCCTGTCCCACACCCCTGTGTCACACCCCTGTCCCCACACCAATCAATCATCAGTGGGTTATACTGAGATGGCCCTGAGCACAATTTATCATGGCTTCATGTGTGGAAACCAATCTAAGAATACCGCCCCCTGCTGTGCTCAGTATAGCGGCATTCGAACTTGGGACCCATTTGTGTAATTTGTCATCCTAAATGACTGCTTCAATTTTAAATTGTTCACTCTAACTAAAATTAACAATGTATTTACATGAAAATGCTAATAATATGTCTATTTGTAATTTGAATAATATGCATATTCATAAACTAAGTGGACGCTTTTGGTAAAATGTAAGCAAATGTATCCATCCATTCTGAGCGGTCCATCACTACTGTGGCATTACCCTTGTCTGCCTTTAGAATGTGTATCGAAGAGTCATTACGGAGGTTATTGACAGCCTGATATTCCAGTCTTGTGATAAGCAATGATGTATCCATACTTGATAAGTATGTATAAACAACTGTGACATTTCAGCTTATTTCATTGTGTAGTTAACGAGGAAAAAGTGAAAATGCATAATAATAATAATAATAATAAAGATTTTTAGCGCGCACATATCCACCCTGCTGGGCGCTCAAGGCGCGGAAACAAAGAAAAAACATTAACACAAACAATATACAATGATAGCATAGGGGGAACAAATTATGTACCGAGATACATGTACCTATAATGCAATTACAAATATACATCATCTTTGAAGAGTTGTGACATAAGATGAGTTTTAAGCATCGACTTGAATCTGGACAAGATTAGTTGGAAGATGATTCCAGAGTCTCGGAGCTGCGACAGAAAACGACCTATCACCCCAGTTCCGTTTTGAAGTTGGTTCCTTTAGGAGTGACATGTTGCTGGAGCGCAAATTGCGTGATGGAGTGTAGACTTTAAGCAGTTCAGAAATATAAATTGGAGCAATGTTATTAAAAGATTTGTGAACAATTAGCATAAGTTTAAAAACAATTCTCTGTGAAACAGGAAGCCAGTGCAGTTCTTTCAAGATTGGCGTGATATGGCATGACTTTCTGGACAAAGTCACAACACGAGCTGCTGTGTTTTGTATGTGCTGAAGACGAGATATTTGATTCTGCGGGAGACCGTAAAGGAGAGCATTCCCGTTATCGTTATCCCGTTATCGAGCATTCAGATTATTCGTATTCATTCGAGTGACACACATTCATTTTTGAAAATTATTTCACAAATTTGACTTAAACTTTAGCACCTGGGAGATAAGAGATGTTTTGATAGCAATTTTACGTCAAGTAAGTTTTATGTCAAACTACGATCATTTATGTTTGTTGAGATTATCAATAGTGTCTGGTGGATTAAATATCGCTCTATAGATAATACATGCATCCGTTTCTTTGGGATTATCAACCGTACTATGCATTACAAGTTATTTGGTTACATAACAAAATTAAAAATGCATAACATAAAGAATTTAACATACAATTTTAAACAATTCAGCCATTATTAAGTTATTTGGATTATAGGCTATAGATTATCAGCTTACGACGTCGAGCGTTGTGTTTCGAATTTAGTTTCTAATTGCGATAAAACTGCAAGTTTAGTTTGAAGGATTCAAGAGCAAATTTGAAATAAAGTATAATTTGAATAAAAGTTCATAAATGTTAAGTTTTATACAAAGACATCATTGTATCGAAGCTTTTTTTATTTACAAAGCCAACTAAAAGGAACAACGAACAAACAACATCATGATTCTACAGTCTCGCCACAAACAACATTATTAGTCATTATATTACCTTTTACACTGAAACAAGATATTTTCAATCAAGTTAATACGAACAATATGGACAGAAAATGTTTGACTAAATATTGTTTAAAAATCTAAAAGTTTCAAACAATAAGAACAGTTTTGCTCAGTGGGGGAGGGGGTTAGGATAGGGTGACGAACAGGATGACGTTATGAAATGCGCTATTATATTTTAAAAGAGTTTATGCAATATAATTAAATATTTCCTTCTCAAACAGTATCTCATCAACAAATTAATATTTCATGGGATCTGAGGGAACAGTTTGCCCACAATAGGATGTGGAGGGTATAAAAGGATATTATTAATGAAATATGATGATGGCGTTATCAAGGGTGCCTTGAAAATAATGAGTTGATACTGAAATGCAAATTTTAAGAGTAACGACGCGTTTTCATTTGACTGCGTTTTAGTTGTTTTGTGAGAGTACTCCACACAATGCCACGGCTATACACTAGTGCATTAAATGGCTGTGAATAGTCGCCATTCAGGTTCCTGTAGTAAGGAGGACCAGTAAACGGTCCCAACGTACACGTCTTGAACCACCAACCTCCCTTTAGCTCATTGATAGGTACATTAGTTATTCACTTTATACTGAAAGGGGGAAATACTCGCAGAGGAATTATGGACACAAAGCATAAAATTGTTGCATTATTCAGAGCTGTATTACTTCACATTATAACAACGTTTCAAACAAGCCTGGACGTTATTCACCAGGTTAATACTAACATTAAGATCATCAAGAAATACCGTAACTAAATCAAAGATGTAGGCCTATCGCCCGTGGTTGTCGATATTTTGACGGCAATTTCTGAAAACAAAATTCCCACCGAAATATTGCTATTTAACTTGAGTAAAGGATAAAAAATGCTGAAAATTTACATATTTCTCAAAATAATCATGAGAAGCATGATATGGTTTTACAGTGAATGTCAGAAATAAATTTATGGTAGGTCCTGTCATAAATTAGGAAATAAACCTTAGCTTCTGAATATAATTTAATCAAATATATAACTTCAAAATATTTATTTTCCATTCTTTAAGGGAAAGAATCGATGTTCTGATGAAAAATTCCTGGTAAAATAGCAAATAACACGAGGCGATGATACATTTGTAAGAGATAAGGACTTATATTTACAATAATTACATAAAAACGTAGATATTTACAAATATTTAATACAGGATTGGTTATGCTGACAAACTATTTCTATGAGAATGCTTACTCTCTTTGAACCAAAATATGCTTTATAATCAATCAACATGTGAAAGATTGAATTTATTACGTTGTGTCATTAACGAGTACATAGTGAACATACATTCAGATATGTAATGTGTTCATTCTTACAATGGAATTTAGCAAAGAGAACTCTCTCCTAAATTCAACCTGGCAATTATTTCACTTTTCTTACAAATGACATCACCTCTGACGTAATCATTTCTAGGGGAGATTGATATCATTATAAGCTTTCCATCAAGTAATAAGTTAATGTTAAAATTCAAACGTTTTGTTATTTATTAATAACCAATCATAGGCCTATACTTTCCTTTTAATTAAAAAGGAAATATTTGTCATTTTGAAAACTGAACATTTTTATTGCCATCCTACAAAACCAAAAGACAACAAGCGTGATACACACACACACACACACATATACATATATACATATATATACATATACATATATATACATATATATATATATATATATATATATATATATATATATATATATATATATATATATATATATATATAATTTGAATAGTAAAAGGTGAAACAGTACTCACCGGATAGTTATACCCGAGCTTTTTGATGTTCAAACTTGGCACGCTCCACCCTGACGGGATGAACGTGGAGTTCACCGCGATTGTTCTACCCGCGGTTCATCACAACAAGCCTTAATTCCCCTGATGAAGGTGCATCGCACCGAAAGCTCGTGTATAACTATCCGGTGAGCACTGTTTCGACTTTACTATTCACATTTGCTAAGTTCTACGCAGCATCCCCACATATATATATATATATATATATATATATATATATATATATATATATATATATATATATATATACCGCATTTATACAGCTATAATAGTCGTTACATATGTCGCAAAGTTATTCTTGATTAAATGTTGAAATTATTTACAACTACAAGATGAATATTATTCTTATAATGAAGCAAAACACTTTATAAAAGTATATCTGGGTATAAATAATCAATTTACAAATGGTAGAGGTGGAGATATATCCCCCCCACAACACACACACACACATTTTGTCAAAAGCATATGGTCATTTGATCAACCCCCAACCCCCATTTTCCTACAAATACTTTTTGCGTCCAGTGAAAAAAATATATATATATATAAAACTTTATGTAACGCTTGAAAAATGATTAAGGGCTATTAAGGGCTATCATTGTTTCAAATTTTCGACAAATTTCTTTAATTTCTAAAACTCCCATTCAGTAAGTCCAGAGTTTCCCTAAAATTGGATCAAAATATACCTTAAATTTCTCAAAATCTTCTAAAAATCTTCTCAATAGTAAGTCCTTTTTTAAGTCAAAATTTTCAAACCTGTAAAAGTTCAACAGTTTGCTCAGTGGGGGAGGGGGTGGGGTGGTTAGGACGGGGTGACGTTCAGGGAGGGACATTGAAATTTATAATCGTCGCCCAACCTTTGACAACAAACGAAGCGCATTGAGGATTCCCACGGTTATGAAATGCGCTATGATAACAAACAAGGACATTTGAAATTATGAATTTCTTCCCTGTTCCCTGTTAAAGTGATTGTACACCTTGTATCTTGATAAATTGTCTGTTAATGTATTCATTCTTTATAAGAATCAAGAAAGATGAATAGAAATCATCCTGTGAATCTTTCAGCTTATTCTGTTGTGTCAATGAGAAAATAGTGACAATGAATTCAGATTTGTTTGTATGCATTCTTATGTGGAAAATTAATCATGACATGCATTTCACATTTGTAATATATTACTGAAATATGACAGCATGACAGACTGAATTATTTTGTACCATCACCAACTTTACATAACGTAAGTTTTTAATTATAATTTAATTATAATTCAGTAATTTTGTAATCCGGTAATTACCAAAGGTTTACACTCCCTTTATCAAAAAATTTCTCTTTTCCTAATAAAAAGAAAGTAAATAATTTCCAAATAGGTCATTTCACAAGATGGGCGGTTATTGGAATCATTCTGAATCATTCCTCCTCCCCTCCCCCTTTGACACAAATTTACGCCACTGCAAGTGATTACCCTTTTTCAGTCACCTTGACAATAATAATTGTAAAATAATTAAATATTCATGAGTGCCTTCTCAAAGATGAATATCAGAGACATCAATACTCTGTAAAATTCTGCATTTTTCTTTAAGTTATGCGAAAATACTTCTGCCATATTATATTTGAAAATAATTAGTTGATATTTAAATGCGCATTTTAAGAGGAACGACGCATTTTCATTTCACTGCGTATTATTGGCTTTCCTAAATAACTCCACACAATGCCACGGCTATACCCTGATGTAGCAAATGGCTGATGGGAATATTCGCCATTCAGGTTACTGTAGTAATTAGGAGGAAAAGGCCCCGTACACGTCTTGAACCACCAACCTCCCTTCAGCTCATCTGCGCAGTTGTAAGTAGAGTCAGCATCGTTGTCACGATCGTACGTCGAGAATGGCTGTCCATTGTGGTCAGGTGTAAGAGAATCACCTAGGAAACAGAGAAAATAAATGAAATAAATGACAAAAATAAACCAATTGAAACCACAATTCATCCATTGAGATCCAAGAGGGGCAATGGTCCCCAACAAAATAAATATAAGCCCTAACTGTATAAATAAATAAAATAATTAGTTCAAAATAAAACTGCGCAGAATTAGAAAAGTAGAATGGCAGAATGTATGGTGTATAAAACGCAGCCGGTGGGGGCACAAGTTACTGCGCACGACCGTGAAAAAAAAGGGAAAATTATTTTGGGACACGCCCTGCCCCCGCTTCATTCTAAAATGTAGATCTACTACACGCATCGCTATCAAACACGAACCGCTATCAAATTTGTTGATTCTCCCCCCGAAAACGAGGGAAACCACTATAAGCTTGGGCGATATCGATTTTTTTCATCCACGATATATCGGCAAACATATATCGCGATTTTCAATAATATCGCGATTATTTTTTTATTCATGCACGATTGCTTTAGAGCCGATAACCACAGGTATGTACCCATCTACAAGCGTCACAATCAATCACAAATTCGTTTGCAGAGTGTGTATGGACTTCTGAAGTAGTTCGCTTTTGTTTCTCACTTCCAAAAGCTGAAAAGACTGTTCTAATTTTAAAGCGCGATATATATTTTTTTAATCGCGATTTGGCGATAAGCCGATAACTTAAAAAGGTTCTCGATATCGCAGTATTCGGTATTATCGTGTTATCGCCCAAGTTTAAACCACTACGCATGCGTCAGTTTGATATACCAGCAGTCCACATTTTTGGGAAACAAATTAAATGGTTGTTTGTAAGCATGCGCACCACAAATGTGGACTACTCTAGCATATCAAATGGTTGTTTATAAGCATGCCCATCACAAATGTGGGCTACTCTAGCATATCAAATGGTTGTTTATAAGCATGCCCATCACAAATGTGGGCTACTCTAGCATATCAAATGGTTGTTTATAAGCATGCCCATCACAAATGTGGGCTACTCTAGCATATCAAATGGTTGTTTATAAGCATGCGCATCACAAATGTGGGCTACTCTAGCATATCAAATGGTTGTTTATAAGCATGCGCATCACAAATGTGGGCTACTCTAGCATATCAAATGGTTGTTTATAAGCATGCGCATCACAAATGTGGGCTACTCTAGTATATCAAATGGTTGTTTATAAGCATGTGCATCACAAATGTGGGCTACTCTAGTATATCAAATGGTTGTTTATAAGCATGCGCATCACAAATGTGGACTACTCTAGCATATCAAATGGTTGTTTATCATCATCACAAATGTGGGCTACTCTAGTATATCAAATGGTTGTTTATAAGCATGCGCATCACAAATGTGGACTACTCTAGCATATCAAATGGTTGTTTATAAGCATGCGCATCACAAATGTGGACTACTCTAGCATATCAAATGGTTGTTTATAAGCATGCGCATCACAAATGTGGACTACTCTAGCATATCAAATGGTTGTTTATAAGCATGCGCACCACAAATGTGGGCTACTCTAGCATATCAAATGGTTGTTTATAAGCATGCGCATCACAAATGTGGACTACTCTAGCATATCAAATGGTTGTTTATAAGCATGCGCATCACAAATGTGGACTACTCTAGCATATCAAATGGTTGTTTATAAGCATGCGCACCACAAATGTGGACTACTCTAGCATATCAAATGGTTGTTTATAAGCATGCGCACCACAAATGTGGACTACTCTAGCATATCAAATGGTTGTTTATAAGCATGCGCATCACAAATGTGGGCTACTCTAGCATATCAAATGGTTGTTTATAAGCATGTGCATCACAAATGTGGGCTACTCTAGCATATCAAATGGTTGTTTATAAGCATGCGCATCACAAATGTGGGCTACTCTAACATATCAAATTGTCGCATGCATGCGTATGGTGGTTTCCCCAATTTTCGGGGGAGAATCGACAGGCTTTCCCAACACTGTGTTTGATAGCGGTTTGTGTAGAGATAACGGTACAAAAACAGTATTAAACCAAATACTAGTAAAAAGGTAAAATACGCAGAATTTATGCTGTTTAATTAAAGCGCAGTATTATCATGAAAAACAGTAAAACGTAAGATTTCAAACAACCACCATCCTGTGAAATCTACATCTACCCTTGCGGTCTTATTTGTATTCATAATATCGAATGAAATAAAACAAAGCGTATACAAGAATATAAGAATAATTGTGATGTGTATAAGAGTATAGGTCTATCATTGAATGAAACAGATGAATAATATACACATACATTCAATGACACGTTTGTGTATGAATCGACTGACGTATAAAGAATGTAGGCCTATATGTACGTATAGGTCTATTTCAATCAGATGCTGTGTTTCGATTAAACATTTTCAATTAGTCGTTTATTCAATTTTATTCTTCTCATTGGTGGTCGTTGATTGTCGTCTCATCAATTAAAGGGAAGATACAACAAATTGGTAATGTCGACCAAACTGCTTTTAGACAGTGATTTCAATCGCCTTTGGGTAATTTCCAGACTCGTTATTTTTCTGTATAGTCAATTATTTTGCATTTGTATTTCTTTGTTTTAATGTATTTCTTGCCTGGAATTAATTTGTTGTTAAACAAATTAATATTTACGAGTAAGCATTATGGTAACCTTCTTTGAATCCATTTATCAATGAATCAACCTATGAATGATTCAACTGATTACATTGTGTTCTTCAACGAGAATTTTTGGTTTTAATTCATTCAGATTTATCAGATTTGTTTCATTTCAGAAATTGGAACATTGTATGAATTCTAAGGTGGAAACAGTACACTTCTCAAATATTATCGCCAATAATTTTAATTTTGTTTTAATGACATCACCTCTGACTAAATTATTACTGGTTAAGATTGATACCATCATCAGCTTTACACCAAGTAAGTTTAATATTAAATTTCGACCAATTTGTTAATATGTTTTGAATTACCAATTCTATCTTTAAGACTATATCTCCCAAATCTGTTATAATATTCTGTGGTGCAGACGGTGACGTCTATATGCGGACCCAAGATGGTTGTAAGGGGTATGGAGTGGATACACACGACCCATAGGAGGTCACATTGACCCATGTAGTATCATTTACTTCACACTTTGCCCTCAATACGAGGCTAGGAATTATCTGATTAAAGCATTTGTCGAGTAGGATATTCAGAGGTCCTATTTGGTATGTTCAGAACATCTACTTACCATATGTTGAGTCTGCTGTACCATCAACCACGTGGAGTATGTACGTATCTCCTTCGATGCGAAATTCTTGATATACAGTAGACCCTGGTGCAATCCCATCACTAGATACAAGATCCACTCTCATCTCCCATGTATCCCCGCTTACGTCGGTGAGACGACGGAGGATGTCGTTCCCCAACCAGAACTCTCCGGTCTTGTCCCCGAAACCATTGCTGTATTCGTCCCAGCTGCGGGTGAAATTAACCTTCCCATCATGGCGTCGTTGGAATACCTTTACAGATTTATTCAATAAGAACAATATAGAAAGTTAAAAGAAGTGAACTGTCGATTTGATCGATTTCAAATTGAATTGTTATCTTTATTATTAATATTATTGTGTTTTATCTTTGTTTATCAAATGTACTAGTGAACTTACAATCCATCCTTTTGAGTCCGTTGTGAAATCACAGAAGACATCTAAGCCTTCTGGATATTGGGATGGGTAGATGGTGTAAACACCATCCCAGGTGTGACAAGCATCCCGCCAGGACTGGCAGTCGAGAAACGGGGAGGTGGTGTCACATGGTCGGGTGGTGGTCGTACTTGGCGGGGTGGTGGCCGCACTTGGCGGGGCGGTGGTCTCACTTGGCAGGGTGGTGGTCTCACTTGGTGGGGTGGTGGTCTCACTTGGCGGGGCGGTAGTCACGCTGGATGGAACAGTGGTCGCACTCTGCGGGGTGGTGGACTGGCTTGGTGGTGCGGTACTCGTGCTGGGTGGGGCGGTTGTCGAGGTGGTGGTCTCACTTGGCGTAGCGGTGGTCTCCCTTGGTGGGGCGGCAGGCGAACTATCAGAGGGGATTGTAGCATCTAATTCAAATTAAATGAATGAGTACATTTCAAAATTAAACAAGACAAAGACCAAAACAAACGCAATGTTTGCTCCAAGTTCCATAAAGCGACAAATACTCTGGGTTCTAGTTTTTTAATAGGATGGACAGATGAACAGACGGGAATTGGGAGTCTCAATTAAAGTTGTCCAAGTCACACTACACACTTCTCTCTTTCTGTGGGCTGGATAAAGAATAACCGTAAACAGAACTACCAACCAAAGATTGCCAAAATTGCAAACTGAGTTTTGAACAGGCCCTAAACTTAACAATTGTTTTGATCAGGTTTCCGGATTTAGTGTTAGTATATTCTTGTGCAATGTTGACAGCACAATTTAGGCGAGCAGTGGCGAGCGCTATATGCCAACCAAGTAACAGGGGGCTGAGGGGATGCTGTGCCGTTGTCTTTATCTTGTAAATGTCCATGTCTAGAATTAGATTCAGACTCAACTGTGACCAACTCAAGTCACTTACTAAGCAGCTATGGGTGGTGATCGCAGTTTTACATACAACTTACTTATGGTGATGATGGTATCAAACTTCCCTTGAAATATTTCTGTCTCAGGTGATATCGTTTTAGAAAAATTACTGAAATAATTTCCAAAATGCATTTCTGTCATCCAAATATAGAAATTCCACATTGGAATGAATACAAACAGTCAGTCTGAATTCATGTACACAATGAATACGAACAGTCAGTCTAAATTCATGTACACAATGAATACGAACAGTCAGTCTGAATTCATGTACACAATGAATACGAAGAGTCAGTCTGAATTCATGTACACAATGAATACGAACAGTCAGTCTGAATTCATGTACACAATGAATACGAAGAGTCAGTCTGAATTCATGTACACAAGGCAATGAATACGAACAGTCAGTCTGAATTCATGTACACAATGAATACGAACAGTCAGTCTGAATTCATGTACACAATGAATACGAAGAGTCAGTCTGAATTCATGTACACAATGAATACGAAGAGTCAGTCTGAATTCATGTACACAATGAATACGAACAGTCAGTCTGAATTCATGTACACAATGAATACGAACAGTCAGTCTGAATTCATGTACACAATGAATACGAACAGTCAGTCTGAATTCATGTACACAATGAATACGAACAGTCAGTCTGAATTCATGTACACAATGAATACAAACAGTCAGTCTGAATTCATTTACACAATGAATACAAACAGTCAGTCTGAATTCATGTACACAATGAATACGAACAGTCAGTCTGAATTCATTTACACAATGAATACAAACAGTCAGTCTGAATTCATGTACACAATGAATACGAACAGTCAGTCTGAATTCATGTACACAATGAATACGAACAGTCAGTCTGAATTCATGTACACAATGAATACAAACAGTCAGTCTGAATTCATGTACACAATGAATACAAACAGTCAGTCTGAATTCATGTACACAATGAATACGAACAGTCAGTCTGAATTCATGTACACAATGAATACGAACAGTCAGTCTGAATTCATTTACACAATGAATACGTACAGTCTGAATTACACAATGAATACGAACAGTCAGTCTGAATTCATGTACACAATGAATACGTACAGTCAGTCTGAATTCATGTACACAATGAATACGAACAGTCAGTCTGAATTCATGTACACAATGAATACGAACAGTCAGTCTGAATTCATGTACACAATGAATACAAACAGTCAGTCTGAATTCATGTACACAATGAATACGAACAGTCAGTCTGAATTCATGTACACAATGAATACGAACAGTCAGTCTGAATTCATGTACACAATGAATACGAACAGTCAGTCTGAATTCATGTACACAATGAATACAAACAGTCAGTCTGAATTCGTGTACACAATGAATACGAACAGTCAGTCTGAATTCATGTACACAATGAATACGAACAGTCAGTCTGAATTCGTGTACACAATGAATACGAACAGTCAGTCAGAATTCGTGTACACAATGAATACGAACAGTCAGTCTGAATTCATGTACACAATGAATAGGAACAGTCAGTCTGAATTCATGTACACAATGAATACGAACAGTCAGTCTGAATTCATGTACACAATGAATACGAACAGTCAGTCTGAATTCATTTACACAATGAATACGAACAGTCAGTCTGAATTCATTTACACAATGAATACGTACAGTCAGTCTGAATTCATTTACACAATGAATACAAACAGTCAGTCTGAATTCATGTACACAATGAATACGTACAGCCAGTCTGAATTCATGTACACAATGAATACGAACAGTCAGTCTGAATTCATGTACACAATGAATACGAACAGTCAGTCTGAATTAATTTACACAATGAATACAAACAGTCAGTCTGAATTCATGTACACAATGAATACGAACAGTCAGTCTGAATTCATGTACACAATGAATACGAACAGTCAGTCTGAATTCATGTACACAATGAATACGAACAGTCAGTCTGAATTCATGTACACAATGAATACAAACAGTCAGTCTGAATTCGTGTACACAATGAATACGAACAGTCAGTCTGAATTCATGTACACAATGAATACGAACAGTCAGTCTGAATTCGTGTACACAATGAATACGAACAGTCAGTCAGAATTCGTGTACACAATGAATACGAACAGTCAGTCTGAATTCATGTACACAATGAATAGGAACAGTCAGTCTGAATTCATGTACACAATGAATACGAACAGTCAGTCTGAATTCATTTACACAATGAATACGTACAGTCAGTCTGAATTCGTGTACACAATGAATACGAACAGTCAGTCTGAATTCATGTACACAATGAATACGATCCAGTCAGTCTGAATTCATTTACACAATGAATACGAACAGTCAGTCTGAATTCATGTACACAATGAATACGAACAGTCAGTCTGAATTCATTTACACAATGAATACGAACAGTCAGTCTGAATTCATGTACACAATGAATACGAACAGTCAGTCTGAATTCATTTACACAATGAATACGAACAGTCAGTCTGAATTAATTTACACAATGAATACGAACAGTCAGTCTGAATTCATTTACACAATGAATATACGAACAGTCAGTCTGAATTCATTTACACAATGAATACGAACAGCCAGTCTGAATTCATGTACACAATGAATACAAACAGTCAGTCTGAATTCATGTACACAATGAATACGAAGAGTCAGTCTGAATTCATGTACACAATGAATACGAACAGTCAGTCTGAATTCATTTACACAATGAATACAAACAGTCAGTCTGAATTCTTGTACAATGAATGAATACATGAATACGAACAGTCAGTCTGAATTCATGTACACAATGAATACGTACAGTCAGTCTGAATTCATTTACACAATGAATACAAACAGTCAGTCTGAATTCATGTACACAATGAATACGAACAGTCATTCTGAATTCATGTACACAATGAATACGAACAGTCAGTCTGAATTCATTTAGTACACAATGAATACGAACAGTCAATCTGAATTCATGTACACAATGAATACGAACAGTCAGTCTGAATTTATTTACACAATGAATACGAAGAGTCAGTCTGAATTCATTTACACAATGAATACAAACAGTCAGTCTGAATTCATGTACACAATGAATACAAACAGTCAGTCTGAATTCATTTACACAATGAATACAAACAGTCAGTCTGAATTCATGTACACAATGAATACGAACAGTCAGTCTGAATTCATGTACACGATGAATACGAACAATCAGTCTGAATTCATGTACACAATGAATACAAACAGTCAGTCTGAATTCATGTACACAATGAATACGAACAGTCAGTCTGAATTCATGTACACAATGAATACAAACAGTCAGTCTGAATTCATGTACACAATGAATACGAACAGTCAGTCTGAATTCATGTACACGATGAATACGAACAATCAGTCTGAATTCATTTACACAATGAATACGAACAGTCAGTCTGAATTCATGTACACAATGAATACAAACAGTCAGTCGGAATTCATGTACACAATGAATACGATCCAGTCAGTCTGAATTCATGTACACAATGAATACGAACAGTCAGTCTGAATTCATTTATACAATGAATACGAACAGTCAGTCTGAATTCATTTAGTACACAATGAATACGAACAGTCAATCTGAATTCATGTACACAATGAATACGAACAGTCAGTCTGAATTTATGTACACAATGAATACGAAGAGTCAGTCTGAATTCATTTACACAATGAATACAAACAGTCAGTCTGAATTCATGTACACAATGAATACAAACAGTCAGTCTGAATTCATTTACACAATGAATACAAACAGTCAGTCTGAATTCATGTACACAATGAATACGAACAGTCAGTCTGAATTCATGTACACGATGAATACGAACAATCAGTCTGAATTCATGTACACAATGAATACAAACAGTCAGTCTGAATTCATGTACACAATGAATACGAACAGTCAGTCTGAATTCATGTACACAATGAATACAAACAGTCAGTCTGAATTCATGTACACAATGAATACGAACAGTCAGTCTGAATTCATGTACACGATGAATACGAACAATCAGTCTGAATTCATTTACACAATGAATACGAACAGTCAGTCTGAATTCATGTACACAATGAATACGAACAGTCAGTCGGAATTCATGTACACAATGAATACGATCCAGTCAGTCTGAATTCATGTACACAATGAATACGAACAGTCAGTCTGAATTCATTTATACAATGAATACGAACAGTCAGTCTGAATTCATGTACACAATGAATACGAACAGTCAGTCTGAATTCATGTACACAATGAATACGAACAGTCAGTCTGAATTCATGTACACAATGAATACGAACAGTCAGTCTGAATTCATGTACACAATGAATACGAACAGTCAGTCTGAATTCATGCACACAATGAATACGAACAGTCAGTCTGAATTCATTTACACAATGAATACGAACAGTCAGTCTGAATTCATGCACACAATGAATACGAACAGTCAGTCTGAATTCATTTACACAATGAATACGAACAGTCAGTCTGAATTCATGTACACAATGAATACGAACAGTCAGTCTGAATTCATGTACACAATGAATACGAACAGTCAGTCTGAATTCATGTACACAATGAATACGAACAGTCAGTCTGAATTCATTTACACAATGAATACGAACAGTCAGTCTGAATTCATGTACACAATGAATACGAAGAGTCAGTCTGAATTCATGTATACAATGAATACGAACAGTCAGTCTGAATTCATTTACACAATGAATACGAACAGTCAGTCTGAATTCATTTACACAATGAATACGAACAGTCAGTCTGAATTCATGTACACAATGAATACGAACAGTCAGTCTGAATTCATTTACACAATGAATACGAACAGTCAGTCTGAATTCATGTACACAATGAATACGAACGGTCAGTCTGAATTCATGTACACAATGAATACGAAGAGTCAGTCTGAATTCATGTACACAATGAATACGAACAGTCAGTCTGAATTCATGTACACAATGAATACGAACAGTCAGTCTAAATTCATTTACACGATGAATACGAAGAGTCAGTCTGAATTCATGTACACAATGAATACGAACAGTCAGTCTGAATTCATGTACACAATGAATACGAAGAGTCAGTCTGAATTCATTTACACAATGAATACGAACAGTCAGTCTGAATTCATGTACACAATGAATACGAACAGTCAGTCTGAATTCATGTACACAATGAATACGAACAGTCAGTCTGAACTCATGTAGACAATGAATACGAACAGTCAGTCTGAATTCATGTACACAATGAATACGAACAGTCAGTCTGAATTCATGTACACAATGAATACGAAGAGTCAGTCTGAATTCATGTACACAATGAATACGAACTGTCAGTCTGAATTCATGTACACGAATGAATACGAACAGTCAGTCTGAATTCATGTACACAATGAATACGAACAGTCAGTCTGAATTCATGTACACAATGAATACGAACAGTCAGTCTGAATTCATGTACACAATGAATACGAACAGTCAGTCTGAATTCATGTACACAATGAATACGAACAGTCAGTCTGAATTCATGTACACAATGAATACGAACAGTCAGTCTGAATTCATTTACACAATGAATACGCACAGTCAGTCTGAATTCATGTACACAATGAATACGAACAGTCAGTCTGAATTCATGTACACAATGAATACGAACAGTCAGTCTGAATTCATGTACACAATGAATACGAACAGTCAGTCTGAATTCATGTACACAATGAATACGAACAGTCAGTCTGAATTCATTTACACAGTGAATACGAACAGTCAGTATGAATTCATGTAGGCAATGGAATACGAACAGTCAGTCTGAATTATGTACACAATGAATACGAACAGTCAGTCTGAATTCATGTACACAATGAATACGAACAGTCAGTCTGAACTCATTTACACAATGAATACGAACAGTCAGTCTGAATTCATGTACACAATGAATACGAACAGTCAGTCTGAATTCATTTACACAATGAATACGAACAGTCAGTCTGAATTCATATGTACACAATGAATACGAACAGTCAGTCTGAATTCATTTACACAATGAATACGAACAGTCAGTCTGAATTCATTTACACAATGAATACGAACAGTCAGTCTGAATTCATGTACACAATGAATACGAACAGTCAGTCTGAATTCATTTACACAATGAATACGAACAGTCAGTCTGAATTCATGTACACAATGAATACGAACGGTCAGTCTGAATTCATGTACACAATGAATACGAAGAGTCAGTCTGAATTCATGTACACAATGAATACGAACAGTCAGTCTGAATTCATGTACACAATGAATACGAACAGTCAGTCTAAATTCATTTACACGATGAATACGAACAGTCAGTCTGAATTCATGTACACAATGAATACGAACAGTCAGTCTGAATTCATGTACACAATGAATACGAAGAGTCAGTCTGAATTCATTTACACAATGAATACGAACAGTCAGTCTGAATTCATGTACACAATGAATACGAACAGTCAGTCTGAATTCATGTACACAATGAATACGAACAGTCAGTCTGAATTCATGTAGACAATGAATACGAACAGTCAGTCTGAATTCATGTACACAATGAATACGAACAGTCAGTCTGAATTCATGTACACAATGAATACGAAGAGTCAGTCTGAATTCATGTACACAATGAATACGAACAGTCAGTCTAAATTCATTTACACGATGAATACGAACAGTCAGTCTGAATTCATGTACACAATGAATACGAACAGTCAGTCTGAATTCATGTACACAATGAATACGAACAGTCAGTCTGAATTCATGTACACAATGAATACGAACAGTCAGTCTGAATTCATGTACACAATGAATACGAACAGTCAGTCTGAATTCATGTACACAATGAATACGAAGAGTCAGTCTGAATTCATTTACACAATGAATACGCACAGTCAGTCTGAATTCATGTACACAATGAATACGAACAGTCAGTCTGAATTCATGTACACAATGAATACGAACAGTCAGTCTGAATTCATGTACACAATGAATACGAACAGTCAGTCTGAATTCATGTACACAATGAATACGAACAGTCAGTCTGAATTCATGTACACAATGAATACGAACAGTCAGTCTGAATTCATTTACACAATGAATACGAAGAGTCAGTCTGAATTCATGTACACAATGAATACGAACAGTCAGTCTGAATTCATGTACACAATGAATACGAAGAGTCAGTCTGAATTCATTTACACAATGAATACGAACAGTCAGTCTGAATTCATGTACACAATGAATACGAACAGTCAGTCTGAATTATGTACACAATGAATACGAACAGTCAGTCTGAATTCATGTACACAATGAATACGAACAGTCAGTCTGAATTCATGTACACAATGAATACGAACAGTCAGTCTGAATTCATGTACACAATGAATACGAAGAGTCAGTCTGAATTCATGTACACAATGAATACGAACAGTCAGTCTAAATTCATTTACACGATGAATACGAACAGTCAGTCTGAATTCATGTACACAATGAATACGAACAGTCAGTCTGAATTCATGTACACAATGAATACGAACAGTCAGTCTGAATTCATGTACACAATGAATACGAACAGTCAGTCTGAATTCATGTACACAATGAATACGAACAGTCAGTCTGAATTCATGTACACAATGAATACGAAGAGTCAGTCTGAATTCATTTACACAATGAATACGCACAGTCAGTCTGAATTATGTACACAATGAATACGAACAGTCAGTCTGAATTCATGTACACAATGAATACGAACAGTCAGTCTGAATTCATGTACACAATGAATACGAACAGTCAGTCTGAATTCATGTACACAATGAATACGAACAGTCAGTCTGAATTCATTTACACAATGAATACGAACAGTCAGTCTGAATTCATGTACACAATGGATACGAACAGTCAGTCTGAATTCATGTACACAATGAATACGAACAGTCAGTCTGAATTCATGTACACAATGAATACGAACAGTCAGTCTGAACTCATTTACACAATGAATACGAACAGTCAGTCTGAATTCATGTACACAATGAATACGAACAGTCAGTCTGAATTCATTTACACAATGAATACGAACAGTCAGTCTGAATTCATGTACACAATGAATACGAACAGTCAGTCTGAATTCATTTACACAATGAATACGAACAGCCTGTCTGAATTCATTTACACAATGAATACGAACAGTCAGTCTGAATTCATGTACACAATGAATACGAACAGTCAGTCTGAATTCATGTACACAATGAATACGAACAGTCAGTCTGAATTCATGTACACAATGAATACGAACGGTCAGTCTGAATTCATGTACACAATGAATACGAAGAGTCAGTCTGAATTCATGTACACAATGAATACGAACAGTCAGTCTGAATTCATGTACACAATGAATACGAACAGTCAGTCTAAATTCATTTACACAATGAATACGAACAGTCAGTCTGAATTCATGTACACAATGAATACGAACAGTCAGTCTGAATTCATGTACACAATGAATACGAACAGTCAGTCTGAATTCATTTACACAATGAATACGAACAGTCAGTCTGAATTCATGTACACAATGAATACGAACAGTCAGTCTGAATTCATGTACACAATGAATACGAACAGTCAGTCTGAACTCATGTAGACAATGAATACGAACAGTCAGTCTGAATTCATGTACACAATGAATACGAACAGTCAGTCTGAATTCATGTACACAATGAATACGAACAGTCAGTCTGAATTCATGTACACAATGAATACGAACAGTCAGTCTGAATTCATTTACACAATGAATACGAACAGTCAGTCTGAATTCATGTACACAATGAATACGAACAGTCAGTCTGAATTCATGTACACAATGAATACGAACAGTCAGTCTGAATTCATGTACACAATGAATACGAACAGTCAGTCTGAATTCATGTACACAATGAATACGAACAGTCAGTCTGAATTCATGTACACAATGAATACGAAGAGTCAGTCTGAATTCATTTACACAATGAATACGCACAGTCAGTCTGAATTCATGTACACAATGAATACGAACAGTCAGTCTGAATTCATGTACACAATGAATACGAACAGTCAGTCTGAATTCATGTACACAATGAATACGAACAGTCAGTCTGAATTCATGTACACAATGAATACGTACAGTCAGTCTGAATTCATTTACACAATGAATACGAACAGTCAGTATGAATTCATGTACACAATGGATACGAACAGTCAGTCTGAATTCATGTACACAATGAATACGAACAGTCAGTCTGAATTCATGTACACAATGAATACGAACAGTCAGTCTGAACTCATTTACACAATGAATACGAACAGTCAGTCTGAATTCATGTACACAATGAATACGAACAGTCAGTCTGAATTCATTTACACAATGAATACGAACAGTCAGTCTGAATTCATGTACACAATGAATACGAACAGTCAGTCTGAATTCATTTACACAATGAATACGAACAGTCAGTCTGAATTCATTTACACAATGAATACGAACAGTCAGTCTGAATTCATGTACACAATGAATACGAACAGTCAGTCTGAATTCATTTACACAATGAATACGAACAGTCAGTCTGAATTCATGTACACAATGAATACGAACGGTCAGTCTGAATTCATGTACACAATGAATACGAAGAGTCAGTCTGAATTCATGTACACAATGAATACGAACAGTCAGTCTGAATTCATGTACACAATGAATACGAACAGTCAGTCTGAATTCATTTACACAATGAATACGAACAGTCAGTCTGAATTCATTTACTCAATGAATACGAACAGTCAGTCTGAATTCATGTACACAGTGAATACGAACAGTCAGTCTAAATTCATTTACACGATGAATACGAACAGTCAGTCTGAATTCATGTACACAATGAATACGAACAGTCAGTCTGAATTCATGTACACAATGAATACGAAGAGTCAGTCTGAATTCATTTACACAATGAATACGAACAGTCAGTCTGAATTCATGTACACAATGAATACGAACAGTCAGTCTGAATTCATGTACACAATGAATACGAACAGTCAGTCTGAATTCATGTAGACAATGAATACGAACAGTCAGTCTGAATTCATGTACACAATGAATACGAACAGTCAGTCTGAATTCATGTACACAATGAATACGAAGAGTCAGTCTGAATTCATGTACACAATGAATACGAACAGTCAGTCTAAATTCATTTACACGATGAATACGAACAGTCAGTCTGAATTCATGTACACAATGAATACGAACAGTCAGTCTGAATTCATGTACACAATGAATACGAACAGTCAGTCTGAATTCATGTACACAATGAATACGAACAGTCAGTCTGAATTCATGTACACAATGAATACGAAGAGTCAGTCTGAATTCATTTACACAATGAATACGCACAGTCAGTCTGAATTCATGTACACAATGAATACGAACAGTCAGTCTGAATTCATGTACACAATGAATACGAACAGTCAGTCTGAATTCATGTACACAATGAATACGAACAGTCAGTCTGAATTCATGTACACAATGAATACGTACAGTCAGTCTGAATTCATTTACACAATGAATACGAACAGTCAGTATGAATTCATGTACACAATGGATACGAACAGTCAGTCTGAATTCATGTACACAATGAATACGAACAGTCAGTCTGAATTCATGTACACAATGAATACGAACAGTCAGTCTGAACTCATTTACACAATGAATACGAACAGTCAGTCTGAATTCATGTACACAATGAATACGAACAGTCAGTCTGAATTCATGTACACAATGAATACGAACAGTCAGTCTGAATTCATGTACACAATGAATACGAACAGTCAGTCTGAATTCGTGTACACAATGAAGTAAATTAAAACTTTGACATGTTGGTTTGTATCTCTTGATTCTTATCGGTTATTGATGCATTTACCAAAGGTGTATACTGGCTTAAAATATTGTGATTCCTTACCTTTCGATCGAGGACAGTGTTTCTGTAACCATTGCAGTGCTGATTTCATCCAATTGTATGGCTCACCATTCGCTGACTCGTGAAACGGACAGATGTAACAACGATTCGTCCCTGCCGCCTCTGTACAACCCAAGTTTACTTGGAATCAAAACAGAACAAAACAATTGATTTAATTTTGCCCTACACCGACGTGTGTATAGCACTGTATACTCAGTGCTTTCCAAGTGTCTGTGAAAAAACTACACAGGTGACTCGGGCGGGATTCGAATCCCGCCCGAGTCGCCTGTGTAGATATGTTCACAGACACTCGGAAAGCACTGATTAGGCCTATACAGTGCTATACACACATCGGTGTAGGGCAAAATTAAATCAATTTTTTATCTCCCGACGCAAGAATTTCACCAACCTAGAACAAAACACGTTGTTTTATATAGAGTTTATATTACACAATGTGTGGTGTCTCATTCATTGGTTGATTAATCGAGTATTTCAGTGTGATTGTTATGACAGTATCTTCCTCATCCTTGCTATTCTCTTCAACCATAACTGGGAATAAGTAGGGTACACCATTGGTAATTACACAAACACACAATGAAGGAATTATTGTTGAAAAACTAACTTAGTGTGATGAAGTCAGACTTCCCGTGAAATGATTCTATCAGGAAGTTACTATACTTCTAAATTGGGAAAACAAATTCAGTGGATAAAACAAAACATTATAGTGTGAGATGATTGTTAGTACGCCGTAGCCATTTAGGGGAAATACTTCCCATGTAAATGACATTATTTTTGTCTACTCTGTATGTAAGATGAAATCAAAAGCATATTTGGGTTTAGAATTAACAATCATTCTTAAACAATCTCCAATGGCAGTGGCCAAAATGGTCCGCCTCCCCCACAAAACGGTAGAGTAGACAATTTAAATGAGACAATATCATCAAGGTGTGCCATGATCGAGATGCAGCTGTGTGATGAATCTGGGAGAGATGGTAATGTGGATGGGTCTATAGGGCCTAAGTCTCTCCGCAAAATAAATAAATAAATAAATAAAATAAAAAATAAATAAACAAGGGGCCCGGCTGCGATTTTTATTTCTGCAGCATACTTCGTCCACTGTGCACTAACCTCTAATAATAATAATAATGTGTGGACTTATATAGCGCACGTATCCACCAACTAAGTGGTGCTCAAGGCGCATTATATCATTACCCCTGCTCATAAGGCTCATAAGGCTCATAAATCATTCCTGAAACCATCTCAGCTCCCTGGGGAGTATACAGCTCAATTGCTGCCATTACAGCGCATATAGGGCTAATCAACCAACTCTGCCCTCACAGGTACCCATTTAACCCATGGGTGGAGAGAAGCAATTATGGTTAAGTGTCTTGCTCAAGGACACAAGTGTCACGGCTGGCATTCGAACCCACATTCTGCTGCTAACACCAGAACTTGAGTCCGGTAAGGAACGTTCCAACCACTAGTTTACTAGTATCGATACCGGTATATATCACCTGCATGGAAGGCGAACGTTCCAACCACTAGTCTACTAGTATCGATACCAGTACCACCTGCATGGAAGGCGAACGTTCCAACCACTAGTCTACTAGTATCGATACCGGTATATACCACCTGCATGGAAGGCGAACGTTCCAACCACTAGTCTACTAGTATCGATACCAGTACCAGCTGCATGGAAGGCGAACGTTCCAACCACTAGTCTACTAGTATCGATACCGGTATATACCACCTGCATGGAAGGTGAACGTTCCAACCACTAGTCTACTTTTTAATTTAAATATTAAATATTAAAATGAAATAAAGAATGGATAGAAAACAGACAACCAAGTATACAGTATATTGTGTACAATGGATAGAAAACAGACAACCAAGTATACAGTATATTGTGTACAATGGATAGAAATCAGACAACCAAGTATACATTATATTGTGTACACACGCATATTTCACACAATAAAGTTTTGAAATCATCAGCATATATATAAACACAGACAGCCAGTTGTCCTAAATCTGTAAGACAAATTATTACTGCATGGTTTATTAATTTGCAAGCTAAGCCTTGTCTACGCGGATAAAAATATTATTTGATAAACACGCATAACATTTGTAGTCCCTATGTGATATTGCATACTGCAATGTTATTGGATACAACCAGAAGTTCATGCCTTGGCAATCCCCTTTGTCTTAGATCTTGGTGGTCATTATAAATGTCTTAGACATTGTGGTGTAACTATGGGGGGATGACACCTGAGGCCCCCATCTGAGACCCACTCAGAATTCCGACCCCTAAGAAAAAATATGGTCTAATAAAAAGTACCCCCTGAAAATCTTGGTTCCCCTCTAAGTGCCTCCCCCTCCCCATAAACCAACCTTAGTTATGCCACTGATTGGCTGTCGTTAATTAATTGTTATTTTATTTTGTAAATAAAGACTTCAATTCAATATTTTTTATTTTTAAAAATATTTTTCAGTATACATGTATTACAGTGTATATAAATCTAGATCAAATAATGTCTTTTGGTGAGCGCTGGCAAAATTGCCTTTAGAATGTAAGCAAATGTATCCATACTTTATAAGTATGTATAAAAACTGTGACATTTCAGCTTATTTCATTGTGTAGTTAACGAGAAAAAAGTGAAAATGCATTCAGATTATTCGTATTCATTCGAATGACACACATTAATTTCTGAAAATTATTTCACAAATTTGACTTAAACTTGAGCACCTGGGAGATAAGAGATGTTTTGATAGCAACTTTACATCAAGTAAGTTTTATGTCAAACTACGATCATTTATGTTTGTTGAGATTATCAATAGTGTCTGGTGGATTTAATATCACTCTACAGATAATACATGCATCCGTTTCTTTGGGATTATCAACCGTACTATGCATTACAAGTTATTTGGTTACATAACAAAATTAAAAATGCATAACATAAAGAATTTAACATACAATTTAAAATAATTCAGCCATTATTAAGTTGTTTGGACATAGGTTATGTAGATTATCAGCTTACGGCGTCGAGCGTTGAGTTTCGAATTTAGTTTCTATAAATTGTGATAAAACTGCAAGTTTAGTTTAAAGGATTCAAGAGCAAATATAAAAAGTATTATTTGAATAAAAGTTCATAAATGTTACGTTTCATACAAAGACATCATTGTATGGAAGCTTTTTTATTTACAAAGCCAACTAAAAGGAACAACGAACAAACAACATCATGATTCTATAGTCTCGCCACAATCAACATTATTAGTCATTATATTACCTTTTACACTGAAACAAGATATTTTCAATCAAGTTAATACGAACAATTGTCAATATAGACAGAAAATGTTTGACTAAATATTGTTTAAAAATCAAAAAGTTTCAAATCATAAGATGTTAACAGTTTTGCTCAGTGGGGGAGGCATAGGGTGACGAATATAGGGTGACGATTTGAAATCGTTGCCCAACCTTTCACAGCAAACCTTTCACAGCAAACGAAGCTCATTGAGGATTCCAACGGTTATGAAATGCGCTATTATATTTGAAAAGAGTTTACGCAATATAATTAAATATAAAAAAACAGTATCTCATCAACAAATTAATATTGCATGGCATCTGAGGGAACAGTTTGCCCACAGGCCTGATAGGATATGGAGGGTATAAAAGGATATTATTTGTAAAATGAAATATGATGATGTCGTTATCAAGGGTGCCTTGAAAATAAAGAGTTGATACTGAAATGCGAATTTAAAGAGTAACGACGCATTTTCATTTCACTGCGCTTTAGTTATTTTGTGAGAGCATATTTCACACAATGCCACGGCTATACACTAGTCACTAGTGTATTAAATGGCTGTGAATACTCGCCATTCAGGTTACTGTAGTAAAGAGGACCACCAAACGGTCCCGACCACGTACACGTCTTGAACCACCAACCTCCCTTCAGCTCATCTGCGCAGTTGTAAGTAGAGTCAGCATCGTTATCACGATCGTACGTCGAGAATGGCTGTCCATTGTGGTTAGGAGTAAGAGAATCACCTAGGAAACAGACAAAATAAATGAAATAAATGACGCAAATAGATTTATTGAAACCACACCTCATCTGTCCCAGTGAGATCTAAGATAAGCAACAGGTCTGCCTCAAGGCCCCCACAGAATTAATTAATTAATTAATGAAAAAGGAAAACAGCGCACAGTTAGTAAAAACGTATAGGTAAAATGTGCATAATTCATTCTGTATAAAGCAGAACCGGGGAAATAAATTACCGAGCACAATACCATGAAAAAAGGAAAAGTAAAATTAATAATTAAGTAAGTAAAGGCTTATGTATACATTCTTTGAACCCATTTATCAATGAATCAACCTATGAATAATTAAGCTAATTGCATTGTGTCCTCAACGAGAAAACAAGTGTTACAATGCATTTAGATTATTCATTGGTAAACTGCAACATCGCATGCATTCCAAACGGATAACTTCTCAAATAATTTATTTCACTTTTTTTTCCTTTAAAAAGATGACAGCGCATATAGGAGGGCACATGATAGTTGTAAGGGAGGGCACATTGAGGGCACGTCATGTAGGCTAGTATCTTTTACTGCACACTTTGCCCTCAATACGAGGCTTGGAATTATCTGATATATAAAGCATTTGCCGAGTAGGATATTTAGAGGTCCTATTTGGTATGTTCAGAAAACCTACTTACCATATACAGGGCTTTGGTCATGTTATGGGTATTCTGATCCATAAACCAGGTGGAGTATGTACGTATCTCCTTCGATGCGAAATTCTTGATGTACAACATACCCTGGTGTAGACCCATCACTAGCTTCAAGATCCGCTCTCATCTCCCATGTATCACCGCTTACGTTGGTGAGACGACGGAGGATGCCGTTCCCCAGCCAGAACTCTCTAGTCTTGTCCGCGAAACCATTGCTATACTCGTCCCAGCTGCGGGTGAAATTAACCGTCCCACCCTGGCGTCGTTGGAATGAATACCTTTACAACAATCAAATAGAAATTAAATAAGTTCAGGGTCCATTTTAATGTATATTTTTTAATCATTATTGTTTATAAAGTGTGTTATAGTGAACTTACAATCCAGCCTTTTGTGTCCGTTGTCATATCACAGTTGACATCTAAGCCTTCTGGATATTGCGATGGGTTGATGGTGTAAACACCATACGTGGTGTGACCAGCATCCAACAAGGACTGGCAGTCAAGAAACGGGGCAGTTGTCCCACTAGGCGGGACGCCAGGCAAACCGCCAGATGATGGGATTGTAACATCTGATTCAAAAAATAAGTACATTTTAACTTTAAACAAGATAAAGACCAAAACAAACGCCATGTTTCTAAAAGTTCCATAAAGCGACAAATACTCTGGGGTCTGGTTTAAAATGATGGAGAGACGGACGGACGGGAATTGGGGTCGGTTTGTCAAGTCAAGTCATGGAGCCTTCATGGATTACTATGAAAGCAAAGGTGTTACTCCTGATTGCCTTAAGCTTTCTGCTGTAACTACTGATTTCGTGTATAAAGAATTACTCAAATTAAATTCTAATAAGAGTACAGGTCCAGATAATATACCGGTCAAATTCCTTAAAGATGGTGCTAATGTACTAAGAGACCCAATTTCGTTCATTATTAATTTGTCCATTTCCAGTAACACTGTTCCCATTGAACTGAAGTTTGCTAGAGTTAGGCCATTATTTAAAAAAAATAGCAGATCTGATGTTGGCAATTACAGACCGGTCAGTGTACTAAGTGCAATATCTAAACTTTTGGAAAGAGCTGTGTACAATCAATTAGGAAAATATCTCACTGATAATAACCTCATTTATAACTTACAATCCGGGTTCAGAAGTTCTTGTTCAACTGACACCTGCTTGATTTACTTAACTGATTATATTCGTTCTCAGATGGCCAAAGGTAATTATACAGGTATGGTGTTATTGGACTTACAGAAGGCTTTTGACACTGTAGACCATGTGATTTTATGTCACAAATTACAAGCTATGGGAATTCATTCAGAGTCTATTAATTGGTTTCAATCATATCTCTCTAATAGACAGCAAATTGTCAGTGTTAATCAGGTTGAATCACAACAAATGGTGTTCCACAGGGTAGTATATTAGGGCCACTACTTTTCCTCTGCTATGTGAACGATATGAAAATAAGTGTCCAATCTAATTTGCTGCTGTATGCTGATGACAGTGCCCTGTTCATTTCTGGTAAAGACCCTGAAGTTATAGCTGACAGTTTGAGTAGGGAGCTAGAATCATGTAGGCAGTGGCTGATTGATAACAAACTGTATTTGCACCTCGGCAAAACTGAGTCTATCCTTTTTGGATCCAAGAAGAAATTAAGCAGCGTTGATAAATTTGAAGTGTCTTGTAATGGGAAGATTGTTACTACTTCAATCTCAGTTAAATATCTGGGCATTACACTTGATCAGAGTCCAACTGGTTAGAACATTGTAAATTCTGTGATTAAAAAGGCTGGTGCTAGATTGCATTTTCTTTACAGACATGCCAACTATTTGAATGAGAGATCTCGCAAAACACTTTGTTCTGCTCTTATACAATGTCATTTTCACTATTGTTGTTCATCCTGGTTCTCTGCATTGTCGATAAAACTGAAAAAAGGCTGCAAGTTACACAAAACAAATTAGTCCGGTTTATTTTAAACATGGATTCTAGATCACATATTGGTCAAACAGAATTGAACATGCTTGGCATGTTTTAAAGCGTTAATGATCGTGTTATACAACTCAAGCTAAATCATGTTTATACAATTTTTCATGAAATGGCACCAGACTACCTCAGTAGTATGGTAGATGCCGTACCCAGCGCACCTTCCAAAAAAGATATTTTTAATCAAATTCGTTGGGTAGTAGTAGGGGATTTTAACAAAGTCGCAAAAATGTTTTAAAAAGAGCATCAAGAAACATCTTTTTTTAAACAAATTTGCTGGGTGGTAGTAGGGGGGTTTTTCAGAAAATCTAACACGCTTTTTTGAATAAACTAAATACTTAACGTTTTTTTCTTCTTTTTTTCCGTTTTTTATTGTCTAAGTATATATTGATTAGAGGGAATGGAACTATCAACAGTGCCCTATGTAAAAGTATTAGATAGTGAATACGAAGAAATGTTTGAAAAACCTAAATTGAAAGCGCCAGTTTGGGAAAACGACGACATAAAGCGTGAAATATTAGATAAATCAAAAAATTTTAAATACAACGAAAATAATAATGAATCGAAAGCGTACGAAATACTAACACCACCAGTTTGGAAAAACGACGGCATAAAGCGTGAAATATTAGATAAATCAAAAATTTTTAATTACGACGAAAATAATAATGAATCGAAAGCGTACGAAATACTAACACCACCAGTTTGGAAAAACGACGGCATAAAGCGTGAAATATTAGATAAATCAAAAATTTTGAATTACGATGAAGTTGTAGGTGCATCAAAAAATAATAACGAGTACGAATACGATTTTTATTTTAAAATCAAAACGGGTTATACATTTAACATTTTAATCGACATTTTAATAGGTATCAAAACAAAAGCTAATTTTAAGGTAGATGAAACGGGATTTTATTATCGCGAGACAGATTCTTCGAAAAGAATATTAGTAGATATAGTATTAAACAGAGAAAAAAAAATCGAATTTAAATGTGAAAACCCAATTGAATTTACGGTTAATTTAAAACTTTTGCAAAAAATAACCCGCGGTATTAAACGAAAAGTTCCAATAACTGTTTACGTAAAAAATGATCGATTGCATATCGAAACATTCACGGGTGTAAAAAAACGAGAAACTAACAACGTAACTATTAATAAGTTCGTTAACGCGGAAACGACTGAACTCCCTAATTGCGATTATAACTATCCTTACATAGTTGAAAGTAGCGATTTTTTAAAACTTAAAAAAATGTTGCAAGAAAACGCAACAATTGACATTAAAATGCTCAATTTAGATTACATTTGCTTTTTAAGAAACGACAATAGTCTTTACGGTACATCTTTAGAATTAGGCGATACGGATAAAAAGCAGCCGCCTACTTATTCAGCTACTTTTACATCAACTTTATTTAACGCTTTTTTAAAAATTTCACCTTTAGACAAACAAATACAATTTTACGCGCCTAAAAGTGAAAACGTTACATTAAAAATTGCTGCGTCGGTAGGCAATTTGCGGCAAATTACAGCTTTTATAAAAGACGAAAGCTTTTTAGTAAACGAAGAAACTTCGCCTAAAAACTCACTTTTAAAACATTATAAAAAACAATAACAAAAAGAAGACTCTATCATGTAAAATCAAAAGGACAAGAATTTGATAAAAGCGCAATTAAAGGTTTTAAATAACATTGTAAATATAGAGTATGAATATTATAAATTAAAAACAAAAATATTATCTAGTTAAGTAATAAAAGAGTATGGAGAAAATAATCGTTCCTTGCAGATGGTTAATAATTGGTAAAATGTACAAATGTTGCGTGCGTAGCTCGCCCAACGTAAACTATTGCGCTTTTCATCAGTTTAAAATTAAAAGCGGAAAAAGCTCACCAGTCGAGTGTAAAAGATGCAAAAAAGGTACAAAAACATCGACGGGTTTATGCACAAACTGCGCAAGAGCATTAAAAGTAAAAACTTCTTACCAAATGAACAAAAAAGCTATACGGTTGTTTAATTTAGTAAAAACTAGGAAAAACTAGGAAAAACTAAAAATATTAATGTTGAGTAATATCAATATGGGCGAACTATTACGAACGTGTATACTTTCGCTTATTGATGATTTAAAATCGTTTTGTACAAATTCACACGATTTAACATTTTTAGAATATTATATTGAAAACGTTCCCGCACAACGATTGATTATAATCGTGCGAGAAAAATTAGTTCCAGCGTTTGAGTTAATTAAATCTAGAGATTTAGCGAGTATAAAAGAGTATTTAACGCAACTCGCTTTAGGCACGTATTACATTAATTTATGTTATAGCGAGTTGCAGAGTATAAATGAAAAGGATAAAGAAACTATTTTTTGGCACCTAGAACTAATTATAAACATTGTACTAAAAATTTAAATTGTACGGCGGTGGCCTACACGTTGTTACTCGCTCCGCTACTTGTGAAGCGAGTTTTTGATCGTTATAATATAATTTATTTACGCTCACTTTAAACTCAAAGGTTTTTCTATAAGAATTTTTTTTTCCACGTTTGCATCGGTGGTTTTAACCTCTATTTTATCGCGAGTACTAGTAGCGAGTACATTACGGATTTTTTCTTTCATTTTGTAATATTTATCTCGCTCTCGCATACGAGCGTAAATTCTTCTTGACTGATGTAACCGTCTTGGATAGCTTTAGAAACGTGGTTTTCGATCGTGTTGAGTTTACTCAATGCTAAAATTCGTATTTCGTCGTGTTTTTTAGCTTTTTTATACAATTTATTTTTCACATATCTGAGAGCGAACGCTCCTCCACCCAACCCCAAAGCTAAACCTTCTAAAGCGTATCCCACGGGCGACGATATGACCGTGGCGATACTGGCCATTCCGATGGCTCCCGCTCCCATACACCCCAATTCAGCCATCGTTTCTACAACGTTACAAACGTTGATGATTTTATTATATTTTTTATATACGGCTTCACGCTCGTTTATTTCGATTCGTAATTCTTTTTGAATATCGTCGATTTTTTGCAATCGAAATGTTTTAGCATCATCCGTCAAAGACGGTAAATTTGGATAAAGTACATTTGTTGATTCCATAGGTGCGCTCATTGTTTTATTAATAGAAAATATAATTTTTTTAATCTAATGGAATCTTTTTAATTTTGATCTCGTAACATATTCCAGTGTTTAAAGAGCCAAAAAAAATTAGATTTGCATATAGTTTGAAATTATCTTGAACAAAGCATAATATACATTCTAAATATCGTGGTTCATCCGTAAAATCAAAGTTTGAATTTTGGGGAAAACTAATAGTTTTCCTATCTTTAGTATCAAATTGTTCACTTTTCACTAAAGAATAAGAATTATTTTCACCTACATTCATTTTAGCATATAATGAATAAAATATTTCGTTACCAAATATATAAATATTTATACTATTTGTATACCAAAATAATTCAAAACTGAAATCATTAAAAAAAGTGTTGTCGCCTAAAAGTTCACTTGGATAAAGGTGCCCAGTTTTCATAAATGGAATAGAACTTTCTGGTGTGGTATTGTTAACTCGCTCATTTGTGCGACTAGGTCCGTAAATACTCGCCATTTATGTAAGTAAATATAAATTTTTAACTCGACGGTAAACTTTTCATTTTTATACTGAAACAGATTTTAGAGTTTAGCGCGCCGAAAAAACTCGCCTCAACAAAAACTTTTCTAACATTTCGCATTTTAAAACACATTTCGTATTTTAAATGTTGCGTTTCATCATCGAGAAAATGAAATTTATCATCTCGTCGCGGAGAAGGAAATGTTGACCACGCGTAATCACGCGTTATTGAATGCGTAGCAAAACTATTAGTTTTTATAAACTGCGTAAAAATACTACAGTATGTCGGCGCGACGTTAAACATGAAAAAAGGTTGTTTAAAAACATCGTGCCATCCGAGTATAACGTTATATTTTTCGATGAGAATTGTTTTTTGTAAAATTTCATCTCTGTTTAGATATCCGTGATGTTCGTAAATTTCGCTAGTCAATATTGGTAAAATTTCACCGCTAGCTCCAGCAGTAGCGCTCGTGCGACTAGGTCCGTAAATACTCGCCATATTTATACAATCTCTAGATTTAAAATAACGGGGAAACCGTGATTATTTATATCTCTATCTTTTGAATCTTTAATTTTAAAACTCAATGTGTTAAAAGTATCGACTTTTAATTTTTTAAACAATGGACTATTATATTCCATATACATACTATCTCCAAACGATTTACCTTGCAAGGGAAAAACGTTTAAGACGGTGCTAGGCTGTCCATTAAAATACTTATCAGTTGTAGAAATTTTATCACAATGAATGTATAAAATTTTAAAAAGATTAAAATCGATTTTTTTACTATATTCTCCCACGTTTAAAAATTCAATATGAAGCTTGAGTAAATTAGCTAACCCAGGTGTAAATTTAACGGATTTGTTTTCTTGAGTTAAACTCATCAATGAAACGCCCGTTGTTTTATTGATTGTGAATGTAATCCAAGGTTGATGTCTCGTTATAATATCGATAATTTCGATAATATTGTAAAGCCCCGGTTCTACAAACTTAACAACATCTGGCTCACCCGTCGTTCGATAGTTTATTCTTTCCTTTTTACGCACATTGTAATATCCTACCCAAATATTTGCGCTAAGTAATGATATCGTGAGACTACCTTTACGATTATCGATAACGTTACCTAATTGAATTTCTCCACCATTTTTCTCAATTTCTAATTCAACGGTATGAAACATTTTAATATTAAAATTTATAAATGTTATATAATAAATGACGTTTCCATTAGCATTCAAGAGTAATTTTACGTATCCGTACAAGCAATCTGGAAATTTTAAGGCGCTTGCTTTTTTAACGCTGGCGATTTAACGAGTCTAAAAATTTACGTCAGCGAAACAGAGTCGTTTAGCGCGACGTTCGTTAACGTGTTTCAAAAATATACGTTACCTTACATTATCAGCAACGACGTGGTAAACGATTGGCATTCAAACCCGATGAAATTTTATCAAAATCAAATAAATTTTGCGACGTATTGCGCTACAACGAGATGCGGTGTGGGTTACGATCATTTAAATCATTCGAGTCCGATGATTCGTAGTTTTTTTTAGATTTCACGTATATTATCAAATTAGGCGACTGCTCAAAGAAATGAGTTGTCCCGCATCTTTTTCAAATTTGTTTGACGCGTTCGCCAACAATATAGACGTAAGCGCTTACAATAAAACATGTAATGAATTTCATTTAGCGATTAACGACGATTGGAAACAACGAGTAGATTTAAATTCAAACGGATTGGGAACGGCTTATTATCGAAATATTTACGGCTACATTCCGGTGCCAGGGAACGACTACGACAATTCAAATTTACAACATTCGCGCTATAAAAGGATGGATTTTGATAAAGAAAACGTAAATTTAAATTTAGTAAATAGCGACGACGATATCGGTGGTTCGTACGTCGTCGAATACATTTCTCAATCTGAACGCGTTGAAACGGCGTGGACAAAGTTTATATTATCTTTAAAGTTAGCGCGAGGTTTTACGGATGTCGGTACGCAACGTATAAACGACTCTATAAGAACGTACGTTTACGCGTTATTGGGAGCTCAAGCGCGAGTTAAAAGCTCATTTTTAGCGGGCGGTACTGGTTTAGACGCGCAACGCGAATTTATAAATATTGTAAATACCGAAATTGATTCTCCGGTTGATTTGCAATCTAGTATTCAACGATATCAAGACGTTTTACAATACGCTCGCAGTCAATTAAACTTTTGCGTCGGAGAAAATTTATACATGATGCCGAGCGATATGAATTTACGAATAGGTACGTACGCGGGATACAATAATAATATATTGATCGCGACGAGTGATTTATCGTTGGGTTCAAATTTAGATACAAATTCAGAACCCGTTGTTGCTCCTATTTTACCGTTAGCCGATAAAAGCTTCACTACGCAAGTGCACGTACAAGAACCTAATGATCTTCCTACAATAACACATACGCAAGAATCTCTCTCTACAATAACTCCAACCCCTTCGAAAGATAACCACCGAGAAGAAAAAAGTGCTTTAATTATTGCTTTCGCTGTTTTAACCACGCTCGGCGTTATGATTTACGAATTGTTATTTTAACATTTTCTACGAATAACTTAGCTAAAACTAATACTCCAACTCCACTTAGCGCTAACCACAAATGTTCCGCCGTCCACGTAACGATACCGGAAGCTGTTTTAAATAACCAACTTACTATACTACCGATAATTGCCGGTAAAGCGGCTAAAGCTTTCGCTCCTAGTTTAGCTAATACATTAGCAAGATTTTTTAATGTTTTTTGTATCCACTCGCTTATACCACCGGGTGTAGGTTTAGGCGTTGGTGGTACGGGTGTTGGTGTAGGCGGTATAGGTTTTGGCACCGCGGGTGTTGGAGGTATAGGTTTTGGCGCAGGTTTTGGTAAAACTGAATTTACGGCATTACCGATCGATTCGACGATTAAAGCGACGGTCATACTAAAAGCCGTTAATATACTAACGATCGTTACGCCTTGTTCTCTAAATAAAGTTTTTATTCTTTCGCCCAACGTTGCATCTATATTTTTTATTCTGTATAATGTTTCTCTTATTCTATTGAGTTGACTACTATTCTCATAGTCATACTTGGCAATTTATTTTTTAATAGTATCAATTTCGTCTAATAGTTCTCGTTCTCGTTTATAAAGTTGATCTACCGCATTTTCATCTCCTACATCATTGCTCGCGATTCTATTTTTAATTTCGGTTAATTCTTTGTTACGCGTGTATAATTCAGCTTCAAATTTTAATTTATGTCCTTGCGCCGTTTTCATAAGATACGTGTAACCTCTTATTTCGCGGAATATAATCAATTCCGCGTTTTGTGAGAGAAAATCGAGATATTCTTCAATCGTCTCATTCGCTTGTAGATTACTCATTTCAATACCGTCTTCTTTTTCTTGCGGTAAAGGTGATGTTGGTAACTTTCGCGTTCCTTCTTTGCGAAGAGGCGTTTTATCAACAACTACCGACGATAGTGGTCGTTGTTCCAACTCTTTTAAAGTTTCATCCGTTTTTTCTTTTATCTCTAGCGATCTTTTTTTTTTTTTTTTGCTCCAGTTTATTATACCCAATTGTTCTCTCATAAATCTAGTAGGGCTAAGGCCAGCTTCTCCCGCTCTTTTGGCTATTGTACCTAATCCCACAAAGGTTCTGTTTTGCTTTTCGTACGTCAACTTGATCATTTTTTTATTATCAAAAAAATAAATACCGTCATCAAGTAAGTGAAATTTTTCGTATTGAGGCGGTCTATATTCCCAACCCATCTTTGTTACAGTTTCATAAAAGTTTTCAATATAACGAGTATTTGACGATGGTAATGTAAACGCCCCACCTTCTCGTAATCTTGCTAATCTATCGATATCTTCTAAATTATCATCATCATCATCAAACATATCATCTTCGTTTATATCATCCGTATCCATATCTTCGCGACCTCCTTCCGCCATTTTATAATTACTTTCTATCTTTTTTCAACAATTTATAACTTACGTAACCTACGGCGCTCATCGCTAGTACGATAAATAAAATTTCTCGCGTTTTTTGATCTTCGTTAGGAACGTAAAAATCCTCTAGTTGCGGTTCGTCGTATAAATCTTTAGGCAAATCAAATCGTATACCCGTAACTCGCGAATACTCATTCATCGCAGCGTCGATGTTATTAAACGTTCTTACGGCGCTAGATTCTTTTTGTATTTTCTCGTTTAAATAATCTAGATATTTTAAACGTTTTTTACTAAATTCGTCTCTGGCTTTCGAAAGTTGTTCTATCGCCAAATCGTGTCTTTTTTGTTCTTCTCTGCCACCTCCACTAAATAAAAAATTGCTACCGGTAAATGCTAACGCGTTAACGACCGCGCCTCCAACCATCATAGCTATAGACACCATTTTATTTAAAAAAAAGATAAAAATTATTATATTTGTTACTATAGAATATGACTAGTAATATGTACGGAGATGTGTTGGACCCATACAGGAGAATAAGAGAACCTCGAGGTATAAAAGGGTTACGTCAAAAAGTCGTCATTACAAACAATCCGAGCGTCATTACCGAAAATCAATTGTTGACGGTTCGTTTTCCAAATTTAGGAATGAACGACGTTATCGTCCCTAATACATCGCGATTAGCTTTTAATATAGAACTCGTTTCGACAGATGATGATACTAGAACGTTGGTACAAAATATAGGCAGAGCCATCGTAAAACACATAATCATTAAAATGGAAGGAAACGAAATATTTTCATTAGATGATGCGGATGTGTTCAATTGTTACAAAGACGAATGGTTGACCAAAGATCAACGTGAAAATTTAGCTTATCAAGGAATCGAAAATGCAAACGTAACTAAATTAAGAATAGACGCTAGCGATAAGGTCCCCGCGGGTAACGGTGGAAAAGATAAAGCTATCGCGGACACGTATAAAAATAGGTATTACATTCCGCTGGATTTTGAACTGTTGACCGACCATCAACCTTATTATCAGTCGGGCATCGGAGATCGATTGACTTACGAACTCGTGTTTAATAAATTTTCTAGCGTGATCAAAAGCACCGACGATAACGCGAAATATATCATAAGCGGAATCTCTTTAGAATTTGAGGTCGTTCATATGCCGGAACTCGCTCGAACGATTAAAAATCAATACAGCAACCGGTTGAGTATATTGTTTGATCGCGTACTGAGACAGAGCGTGACTCCGTTAAACAAACGCGATACAATGTGGAATATAAATTTAAATACTCCCGCAAAAAGTACGAAAGGAATATTGTTTCTGTTTAAAGAACCCACCGTGATAGAAAGCAATAAATTTTATAATCCGAAAATTGATAAAGTTTCAATTACCATCGAAGGCGTTCCCAATCAACTCTACGCGCACGGAATGAAAAGGTATCAACGTTGGGAAGAGATTTCAAAATATTTCGGCGATTCGAGAAAACAACACGCTATACAAGTCGTACAAGCGTTAGAAATTGCTCACCTCAAACTACCGAATTATTTACTAAATCGATACGGTTTATTTTTAGATTTAAGAACCAGCACCGACAATAAATTACACGGAAGCGGAAGACGAGTACAAAACTTGAGCGAAGGAATTACTATTCAAATTGAAAAAGAAGCGGAAGCCGCGGGAGAACTAAACATGTATACTTTTATTATCATGGACGCGCAACTAAACATAAGAAACTCGCGTTTTGAATCCGTTGATTATTAGTACTAATATTAAAAGAAAATGTTACCTAAATATCCACACGCCGCGTTAATTTGCGGACAAACGGGATGCGGAAAAACTGAATTTGTTTTAAATTTATTAGAAAAAGAATAGGCCTATTTAAAACATTTTGAAAGGATTGTTATATTATGTCCTACTATCGGTGACAACGAAACTTATCAAAATAAAAAATGGATTTGGAACGACGAGCGAGTACTCGTTGACGATTTAAAAGATTATACGTTAAACAAAGCGATAGAAATATATAGTAATATACTCAAAGGATATGAGACGTTGTTTATCATTGATGATTGTAGCGCTAGTAAAGACTCGCGATATAAAATGTTTTGTTTAAATGAGACAAATGCGTTAATACGATTAGCTTTTAGCGGAAGACACGTTAAACACAGCTGTTGGATTCTTTCTCAAAAATATAATAGCGTATTAAAAGATTTTAGAGAACAACTCAAATGGGTGTGTTTGTTTTATTGCAAAGATAGAGATTCGTTTGAAAATTGTCTTCGAGAAAACGATGTTATACCAACGGCCGAGTTACGAGAGCAAACGCGTGAGCAACTAAAACTCGTTTTACACCGCAAATTGATTTTAAAAACAGATCAACCTACCGGTTATGAGATACGTGACTAGGTTGTCGTTAGTAATTACCCATAGGTAGAGAGCAATTACCCATAGGTAGAGAGCAATTACCCATAGGTCGTTGAGCAATTACCCATAGGTAGAGAGCAATTACCCATAGGTCGTTGAGCAATTACCCATAGGTCGTTGAGCAATTACCCATAGGTCGTTGAGCAATTACCCATAGGTCATTGAGCAATTACCCATAGGTCGTTGAGCAATTACCCATAGGTCGTTGGGTCGTTGAGCAATTAGCCATAGGTCGTTGGGTCGTTGAGCAATTACCCATAGGTCGTTGAGCAATTACCCATAGGTCGTTGAGCAATTACCCATAGGTCGTTGAGCAATTACCCATAGGTCGTTGAGCAATTACCCATAGGTAGAGAGCAATTACTCACAGGTTACTTAGCAATTACCCACAGGTTGCTCACAAGTTGCTTACAGGTTGCTCATAGGTCGCTCATAGGTCACTCACAGGTTACTTAGCGATCCCCCCACAGGTCGTTGAGCAATTACTTGTTAATTTTTCTATAAACACTTATAATAAATGGAAGAAGTTGCTATAATATTATCCGAAAATCCATCTATGTTACACTCTACGTCTGCAGATGTTAATATAAGCGAAGACACGCAGATGTTAAAACAAAAGCTACGAGATAAACTTTTATCTTTTATCTTTTATCGGTTGTAGCAGGAGGAGACTCCAAAAAGTTTTTCGGTAAAGAGTACAGCGTTAAAGATATTGAGTCATTATCTACGGAAGAGCGTGATGCATTACACACGCAATACGAAACCAAATTGGGTCGCGATATAACGCAAAGTTTAGGTAGTGCCATTCTAACGTTATATGTTAAATTATTAGGACTCGGTTTAAATCGCGTTGATTTATACGGTTATAGTTTTGAAATTGATAATGAAGGTAAATTAATTACAGATTTAGAAAAAGATCCATTCATTTCGAGCATGCTTAGTACCGTAGCGTGCGAAATATACTACAAGTACGGTATGTAGTTAGTTGCGCCGCTCAGTGCAACTCTAATTACGGTAAAACATTTAAAAAGAAAAGAAGAATCTTGTATAGATAATAAAAGCGATGGAGGAGAATGCGCAACCGGAACAGACGCAAGTTGTAGAAAAGAAACCGTCGACGGTAACAAAAACACTGACTAAAAAGGAAAAAAATCCAAACAGAGTCGCGGCCGGTAAAAAACTCGCCGAACTTAATAAAAAGAAAAAACAAGAATTAAAAAAAGGTGCTCAACACGCGTTAACGCAAAGCGTAAAGCCACAAACATCAACGAGTGAAACAACAAGCTCCAACAACCACTACTACTACTATATCGCTATTGCTTTGTTCGTTGGTGCTTACTACTTTTTAAGTAGGCCCACCGTCACTAACGAAAAGCTCGTCTCTAACGAAAAGCCAGAAAGTAAAGTTGCATCGTTAACGAGAGAACCCACCGTTTTGGAAATGGAATAGCAAAAAAATTATTATATTTAACTAATATAAACAATGGACACGAAAGGAATCGTTAATTCAGCTTATCATAGCGCCGTTATGACTCTTCTTATGGTTTTATACAGCATGCTAGGTGAAAAAATATTTAAAATAAAACCTGCCGATTTAGGAAAATTTGATATAAAAGACGGGTTAAAACTCACTACGGTCGTTGCCGCGGGTGGGATTACGCAAATGTGGTTAGTTAAACAAGGACTTTTGCCTAGTACTGTTATGAATTCTGAATAAATTATATTTATATATATATATTAAAAATGGATGAGAGAAAGCTACAAAACGTTTATTATAGCCCAAAAGGATATTACAAAGGTCTAGATGCAATTAATAAACTAGCTAAAGAAACCAAAGTGAATGTAAAATTAGTTCGACGATGGATAAAAAAGCAAGCGTTGTGGCAAATTTATTTACCCTATCCTAAATATATTCCAAGACCAACTTCATCAAATAGTACGTTTGAAAAACCAAATGAGGTTCATCAAGCGGATCTATTGTTTCTTCCGCACGATACAGTTGTTAAAAAGACTTACAAGTACGCGTTGACCGTCGTAGATGAAGCGAGTAGGTATAAAGAAGCGGAACTGTTAACAGATAAAACCGCCGTTCAAGTCGGTAACGCGTTTGAGAAAATTTATAAACGTAGCTCGTTAACTTGGCCTAAAATTCTGCAAGTCGATCCAGGAAAAGAATTTATGAGTAGCGTTAATGTAACAATGAGCAAACACAATGTTGTAATACAAAGAAGTGAAGCTGGTAATCATAGAGCGCAGGGTATAGTGGAGCGATTTAATAAAACTTTGAGCGAAAGATTATTTTCTCATCAATACGCTAAAGAAATAGCGACTGATACGAGAAATAGAGAATGGGTTAAAATATTACCGGCAGTTGTAAAAGCGTTAAACAACGAGACGACGCGACTAATTAATTTGAAACCTAAAGACGCGATTAAATTGAGCTCTGTCGAACAAAATCCCGCCTCGCCAGCTGTAAGTAAAAAGAAAGAAAAAAGAATCCCAAACAACAGTTTAATTAGGTATTTATACGCACCCGGTGAAGCTGAAAAAGATACGAGACGCCGAGCCACAGATCCTATATGGAGTATAAAAATTTATAGGATATCTAAAACGATAAAAGCTGCGAATCAACCCATATTGTATTATTTAGAGGGAGGTCCCGCTCGTAGTTTTGTAAGAGAAGAATTACAAATTATTCCTCGAGATACACAAAATCCCCCTATTGTTAAACGATTGTAATTGTAATTGTTAAACGTTAAGGTTGTAATGACCGTAAGCGCAAGAATCTATTCCGTTTTCTGAAATGTGTCTCTTTGTGTCTAGAGGAGATAGCGATATTTTATTTACTAGCGTTGTATATAATCTATGTTTTTCATGCCTAATAAAACTCATAGGGTGATGTAGCGTATTTTTCAGAGATAAAACTTGTTTATATCGGTCGTGTTTAATTTGTTGTTCTAAAACTTGTTTTTTAACTCCTTTAGCTTTTCTAATTTTTTTTTCGTCTGATAAAAGTATCGAATACATTTTTGGTCTTAAACAAACAACTTCAGAAATTAGCACGCCCGCGCACTCGTCTTTCATTTTACCGATAATCTTTTTATTAGCTTCAAAATGTAAAAAATGTTGTCGTTCATAATTTGAAAAGTCGTATAAAGATTTGTTTTTACATAAATCTTTATACACGTCTTGTGTTTTAATTTCGAGTAACAAGCTATCCGTATCCGTGTAGATTAACTCACAATCGTTTTTGTAGTTTGTTTTTAAATGATTGTAATAGAAATCGTACATGTAAGCTTTAGATATATCCAGTATGCTCATTCCTACGTAAACTGGGCGGTTGAGAACGAGTTGCTTTTTATGCATGTGAATCGCTACTAGTTCGTTATCGAAAATCCTAGCCTCAGCAAAATTTGGTTTCGCGATGAGCGCGCGAATTTGATCGTTCGATTTTTCGTCGTTTAATCAATGCGATTTCGTACATTTTCCATCGTTTTCCCAAAAACTGAATTGTTCATAAGTTTAAACAAATCTTTTTCAAAATCACTCTTTGCGTCTTTTCTGAGCAGAGTGTTTAAATCAATGTACGATTTCATCCAACACGATTCGTCAAATTCTAAAACTTTATGAATTTTAGTCAGTTTCATGCCGAGTTGTAAATACAATTGTAAATTACGATAATGAATCACGTAGTTTTTTTTTTCGTATAAATTTGGAACTAATTTTACAACGTTTGGTGCAGGTTTGTCGTTTAGCAACTCGAGCTGATAGTCGCTCATCCATTCTTTCGGCACTTTTAACGACTCTGGCGCGAGTGGAAACGAGTTGTGAGAATCGTGTAATTCTTTACAATATTCTAAATCGACTACTAAAATGTATCCTTTATTGTTTTTAAATCCTTGCTTCTCGATTCTTTCAATTCGTTTATTAGTCATCCATTTAAAATTACCGGTCGGTAAAGGTTGACTCATGGCGTAGCCGTATAAATTGTTCGCGTCTAAATACATAATGTAACTCGATGGTTTCGTTTTATCATAATCAATCAAGTATCTATTGTTTGCTTTAGCGTATCGTTTACTCGCCATACACGTTCCTCCTCTCGTACCTTTTTCTATAAATAAATGCATGTCGACGTCCGTAAACAAATCTAAAGTTTGTTTCGAATGTTTTAATAAAGCGTCCCAACTTAGCCCGGGACTCGTATAATAATTAGCCGGGTCCAAACCGTACTCTCGTATACAAGTAACGCGAAAGTTTTCAAATACGTCCGCCAATAAGCAAGTATCCGTACGCACGTATAAATCGTGATAATCGCCCAAGTTTTTACAATCAAACTTGCTATAAACGTTCTTTGCGTGTTCGTATTGCTGTTTAGTAATGTGTTGATAGTTCAAACTACTGTAAAAAGATTCTCGCGAAGGAAGTTGTGTTTCTTTGAATTATTCAAAACTATCCATGTACTCGTAAGGATAAATACCCTTACTTTTAATAAGATTAAATTCTAAATCTGGTTCAAGCTCGCTAGTGATTGGAAAAGAATCGTTTGATTTTACGAGTTTATCCAACGACGCCAATAAAAATTGAGCGCTGTCTATAAACCGTAGTTGATTAATACTAAAAGAAATATACTTTTCGATATTGTTTGCGATACACGTTAAATTTCCTTTCGTTTTACCCGCAGCCTGCATAATGAGATGAGAATCGTAGCCTCGTAAATTATGAAATACGACCGGAATAAAAGTTTTGTCTGGTTTTAAACTTAGTTTTAAATTGCAACAGTTGTGCGCCGCGCCTCTATATTTTCCGGTAATGTGGCAATGATCGCGTACCTTGTTGTCAACGTCTCTAAAAAATGTCTTTTCACATATCCAACACTCGCTCGCAGAGTTGTAATCTTCTACATCTTCTTCCGTCATATACAATTTTTTAAGGTTTTTAAATGTCTCGTTAATGTTTTCTTCTTCTTTTTCTAATTCAGTTAACAAATGTTTAGCCGCATCTTCTCCCCTGTACGTACAGGGAGCGCTAGTCACACCGTCGCATCGCACAACGACGTATGAATAACCGCAAACGACGTGTTCTTGTAGTTTTTTAGTGTTGGTAGAGTTTTCATCAACAATCTTTTTAATAATGCTTTCAAAATCGGCGTATATTACGAATGGAACTTTCATCTTTTTATGAAAATTTATAAATTATAACTTGTCGTTTTTATGCTTTATTGGTAAAACGGTTTTTGTTGGTCTGTCGTTTATTCCCTTACACATTTTTACGTGATTTTCGAGAAACGTTTCTGTCGAAAAACCTTGTAAGCATCTCAAACAAAAATGTTGGCGGTGTTCGTGTTTTGTTTGATCAAAAAGTAATTTATTCATGTTTTTAATCCAAACGTAGTGAGATTTAGCTTCTTTATGAATCAATAGTATATTTATGCGATCTAGTTTCGCGGGTTGTTCGCTAAGTTTGTACATTGGCTACCCATTCATTCTCGCATTTCATTCAAAATGTTGTTGTTGGCATACGAGTGTTTTTATAATTTTGCGCCATCTTATTTGGTTGAGTTGTTGAAACGGTACACACCAGTAAGAAATCTCCGTTCTAGTAAGAAAAAAATGTTTGTTATCCCACCAGTACAGACCAGGTCATATGGTGAACGCAGTTTCACTTACACTGCCTCAACCTTATGGAACAATCTTCCGGAGCATTTAAAAAACATTGATTCAATTGATAAATTCAAGATTGCCTTAAAGACGCACTTATTTAACATTTAATGTACCCATTTTTGTTTGAGACCCAGTACATCTTGTATCTTCTATCTTGTACTTCTTTTTCTACAGTGCATAGGGACATGTTTTATAACTATGTGTTATGCGCTATATAAAAATCGCTAATTATTATTATTATTATTATTTGTAAATTATTATCGATTTTGATTCACAACCAAAAACGTTTATCGCTCTATTGTTTTGTTTTTCTACTAACTTGATCTGATTAATCGGCGTTGGTGTTTCGATATTGTTAAAATTTAAACCATCACTCGTCGGATATTTACTCGTTCTTTGGGGATCTTTGCAAGTTGGAAAAAGAGCGCTGCGCAGCGCCCATCGTAAACAATGATCGTCGTTGTTTTTTACGTTGATGCACGTCGTTTTATTTTGTATATAGTCGCAAAGCTCTATATAACTACCGCCGTTTAGAGGTTGATACTTGCTAATTCTAATGTTCATATCGATGATACGATCTATTTCCCACCCGCTACCCTCTCTCGTATATTTTTCTAAAGCTTCAGCAATTTGCGAAAAAACATTATCAAGTACATTTTCGATGTTGTCTAAATCTAATAAAACAATTTGTTTATTGTTATGAAAATTTGGTTCGGCTTCATCGAACGAACCATTTTGTCTTTCTTTAAGTAATTTAATTCGTATATATATCATAAACTTGCACGCGTTAAATTCTTTCAAGTCTTCGCGGAACTTGACAATAATCTTTGGTTTTACCGCTTGTGAAAAAATGTTTAAATCTTTTTCTTTGCTGTGATTCGGTGGAACCGTCATTCTTCGTTCGCGCAAATATCTTCCACCGTCAATCGGTGGGTTAAATCTCAACTCTGCTTCTTGCCCGTAAAACCTTTTAATAGCATCGATGTAGTCTTTTTTTATCAACTGCTCTCTTTTACCCGAGCCGTGTCTAGGTATATTTATATTTTCAACATTTATACGCTCTTTCAATTCGGTTAAGTTGAATTTATACAATGGTTTTGGTTTTCGTTGTTTTAAATAATTTTTCACATATTCGTAATAAACGCGTTTATTAATTTTACCCTTGCTGTTTGGAAATATACGTATTGGTATTTCTCCAAATCTACTGGGTGGTCTATGTTCTTTCACAAAATCTTGTAATTGTTCCAATGTCCATTTTGATAAATATTGTTTAGTAGTAGCCATTCCCTCTAATCAATATACTTAGACAATAAAAAACGGGAAAAAAAAGAAGAAAAAAACGTGAAGTATTTAGTTTATTCAAAAAAGCGTGTTAGATTTTCTGAAAAACCCCCCTACTACCACCCAGCAAATTTGTTTAAAAAAAGATGTTTCTTGATGCTCTTTTTTAAACATTTTTGCGACTTTGTTAAAATCCCCTACTACTACCCAACGAATTTAGTTAAAAATATCTTTTTTGGAAGGTGCGCTGGGTACGGCATCTACCATACTACTACCTCTGTCAAAAATTTAGGAAGGTTTCAGATATGCATAATTATTCTACCAGGGGTAGTTCCACTAATTTTGTTGTTCCAAGAATGAAAGGGCCTGAGTGCAATACCTTTTTTTATACCGGAATTCATGAATGGAATTTACTTCCTAATAGCATCAAATGTTGCAACAATCATTATCAATTTATTTTTATTTATTTATTTTATTTAAAACCATCTTTAACGAGGGTAACCCATCCAGCACAGCTGATCATTTGGGGCCCTCATATTATATAAAAAATATATCAATATTATACAAAAATTATTACAGGAGGTACAGATGAATTAATAATAATAAAACAGTCTTAATGGACAATTACATACGAAATAAAACGTAAAGGACTAAATTGCACAAATAGACCCCCGTCCCAGTCTACCATACTGATTAAAGATAGGACTAAAAGGGAAGATTAAAAATGGAGCAAAATAAAAATTAAATTAATTGTCAATTGTATACCTACATCTCGGGCAAGACACAAGGTAATCTATGACATAATAATAAATAAATATTACTTCAAACCTTGCCTTCCTTCAGCAAACGCCTGAATGAAGAATAAGAGTTTGAACGAGTGGTGAAAGGGACACCATTTAAAAAAGAAGGAGCTCTGTAACTAAAACTGTTTTTAAAGATTTCACATTTAGGTTTGGGAATAATAAAGTTACCATGTGTAATTGCCCGAGTTGTTGGTCGATCGCCAGGCTGGATCCGGTTAAGTCTTTGGCAGAGACAGTCCGGAGCAACACCAATGGAGGCCTTAAAAGCCTGGCAGGCAAGTTGGAAGTGAATGCGCTGAGCAACTGTCATTGTATTGAGATTACTAAAAAGTAAGTTGGTGGGTGAAATGGGTGGAAGCTTAAGAACAATGCGAAGTGCTCTATTTTGGAGTTTTTGAATTTTGGAGACAAGAGTGGGTTTGGCACCCCACACCATACAGCAGTAGTCTATGTGGGGTAGAACCATGGCATTGTATAATAAAAAAGCTGTTGGCTGGTCAACAAATTTTCTTGTTCTGGCGAGCAAAGAAATTGAAGAACTTAATTTATTGCAGACTTTTTTCACATGTTCAGAGAAATTTAGTTTGTTGTCCATTAGTATCCCTAGGTGTTTATGAGAATCAACTTGTTGTATTTTTTGGCCAGAAATAAAAATTTTGAGGGGATTGCTCTTTTTAAGTTTTTGAGCAGTACCAACTAGCATAACTTCTGTTTTTTGAGGATTTAAAATAAGTTTGTTACCCTGCAGCCATTTTGTTAGATTAAGAAGATCCGAGTTCAATTTATTTTCAATGAGACTAGTGTTTTTATCACCATAATAAATGAGTGTATCATCTGCATACATATCAATGTTGCAGTGATCAAGACATTTCGGCAAGTCATTAATGTACAATGAAAAAAGTAAGGGCCCCAGGATTGATCCCTGAGGTATTCCAGATGTTACAGGATTAACTACAGAAAGTTTGGATTTGTAACAGACTTGCTGCGTCCTTCCAGATAAATAAGATGCTAGCCAATCAACAGCTGAGGTAGATAATCCATAAAAAGAAAGTTTGCGTAAAAGAATATCGTGGTTGACTGTATCAAAGGCTTTCTGTAAATCAATGAATAAAGAACCAATTAAATTACCATTGTTAATGTGATGGAGCCAGTTATCATGAGCATGAGCTACTGCTGCAAGTGTGGAGTACCCAGGTCTAAAACCAAACTGATTAGAAGACAGAAGGTCGTTTGAAGTAAGGTATGAGAGGAATTGTGAGTGGACAGCTTTTTCAATTATTTTAGAAACCAACGGCAAAATCGAAATGGGCCTGTAATTATTGAGCACTTTGCGATTACCTGCTTTAAAAATGGGGATAACTTTGGCCTTTTTCCACGCTTGAGGAATGGTACAGGTGGAAAGGGTTAAATTGAATATATGTGTCAAGGGGAGGGCGATAACAGGCGCCGCCAGCTTAAATAGCCTACCATCGATGTTGTCCAGACCAGCAGACTTCCCAGGATCCAGCCTAGCAATCTCCTTAAAAACAAAATCTGGGGGAATTCTGTAAAAGGAAAAACTAGTTGAGCAATGTGTTAGATAAGAGCACGGATCTTGATTAGCGTCATTTGAAATGTTGGCCAACAGAACATTGCTGATATTAACATAAAAATTATTAAAACTATCGGCTATGGTTTTTGGATCTGAGACATCCTTATTATCAATATTAAACGTGCCAGGAAGATTATTGTTTTTCTTATTTGGGAGAATCTCTCTTATGCCGGCCCATAACTTTTTGCTGTTATTTTGATTAATACGAACATGATTTTGATAATATCCAATTTTAGCAGTTCTACAAAGTCTAGTTACATCATTTCTCAAAATTTTTGCCCTATCCCAGTCCTCCTTCAATTTAGTTCTCCTAGCTTTAGATTTGGCTACATCCCGTTCATGCATTAAATGAAAAATGTCATTTCTGTTTTCTAGCCATTTAGGAAGGTTAGCTTTAAAACGCTTAGTTACAAAAGGGGCATGTTTATTACAGATATTATTAAACAAATTGTGCCAAATGTTCCAAGCAATGTCAGGATCAGTCACCTCGTCCAAAATTGACCAAGGCATCCCAATAAGGTCATTCAAAAAAGCGTCACAATCAAAGTTTTTAAAGCTCCTGAACGTTTTTTCAACGTGTGACTGATGAGGAATTTTAAATTTGACACGAGTGTAAATAACATCATGGTCACTAATAGCACAAGGAATGAGTCTGCAATCAGAGTGAATAGTCAAGTTGTTGGTAATAATCACATCGATTAAAGATGATGAATTAGATGTAATTCTGGTAGCCTCAGGGACAATCTGCTTCAAATTAAAAAGATTCATTGTTTCCTCCAGGCGCGTCAATCGAGGAGAAGTTGAATTAAAGTCACAATTCAAATCACCAACAATGATCATGTTGTTTGATCTGGAGCTAAATACTTCCAGTGCTGATTCAAGATCATCAAAAAACGAAATTGGCGAAGTTGGCGGTCGATAAACTGTTGAAATGAGCAGAGAATTTCCACTTGGTGTAGAGACAAGTATTGCAATAGTTTCAAGATTCACCAAGCAAGGGTCTTGAATTATAGTGAAGCTGATGTTTTTATGGATATAAAAAGCTACGTACACCACCTCCTCGTCGAGTTCTGTCTTTCCGAAGTAACATGTAACCATTAATGGTGAGTTCGCTAGAGCAAATAGTGCCACAAAGTTTTGTCTCTGAGAGAGCCAATATATGAATTGGTTGGTGTAGCAACATTACTTTCATCTGGTCCAGTTTTCCATAAAGACCATTGATGTTTAAATGAGCTATTTTTAGCCCAGAACTGCTTTTAACTGTCTCAAAAGTTAATGTACAATCAGGATCAGAATTTTTTCCATGATGTGGTGGCGGTCCAGGGTTTAATTCAACATCGCCATCTAAAAACAATTTTTCTTGAAAAGTGGCAACGTGATTTGCATAATAAATGACCCGCTTGCCTATAAATTTCCTTCTCTGTCCGGGTCTACATACTATAGTTATGTCAGTTAAGTGGCTGATAATAAAATTGTAATTATGTGGACTGGTGTCTGAAGTTACTGAAGCCATCATACATGTACATAATCCATCAGTTTTACAAAAAGGATACCATACAAATGGTTTCAGATCAAGTTCCAAGGTATAAAACGTAGACTGACGATTGTGGCAGCATTCAAAAATGCCGAAGAAGCAGTACAAAAATATTACTGATGTTATTTCATTTCATTTCATTTATTATTTCTCAGGGAACAACAATAGACTCAATTCAATAACATAGAGCAAAGATTACAAAACAAAATTTAAAACAAAACACAATTTACAGGAGACAAAACAAATATTGATGATGACAGCACCCCTGAAGGATTGCCAAAATGCGAACTAAATCACAGTCAAGTGGCTCTCCAAAATACTGACAATCGTAGCACAACAACATACATGCAACACAAAGAATAAAATACTGACAATCGTAGCACAACAACATACATGCAACACAAAGAATAAAATACTGACAATCGTAGCACAACAACATACATGCAACACAAAGAATAAAATACTGACAATCGTAGCACAACAACATACATGCAACACAAAGAATAAAATACTGACAATCGTAGCACAACAACATACATGCAACACAAAGAATAAAATACTGACAATCGTAGCACAACAACATACATGCAACACAAAGAATAAAATACTGACAATCGTAGCACAACAACATACATGCAACACAAAGAATAAAATACTGACAATCGTAGCACAACAACAATACATGCAACACAAAGAATAAAATACTGACAATCGTAGCACAACAACATACATGCAACACAAAGAATAAAATACTGACAATCGTAGCACAACAACATACATGCAACACAAAGAATAAAATACTGACAATCGTAGCACAACAACAATACATGCAACACAAAGAATAAAATACTGACAATCGTAGCACAACAACATACATGCAACACAAAAGAATAAAATACTGACAATCGTAGCACAACAACATACATGCAACACAAAGAATAAAATACTGACAATCGTAGCACAACAACATACATGCAACACAAAGAATAAAATACTGACAATCGTAGCACAACAACATACATGCAACACAAAGAATAAAATACTGACAATCGTAGCACAACAACAATACATGCAACACAAAGAATAAAATACTGACAATCGTAGCACAACAACATACATGCAACACAAAGAATAAAATACTGACAATCGTAGCACAACAACATACATGCAACACAAAGAATAAAATACCATTTCTTACAAATTTCTACATATATTGAAATCTATTTAAATAATGAAATATAACCATTATGTATTGTCTTACAACGATAAAACTGTAAAATCTAGCATTAACCAGATTATAAAAGGCTTAATTAGGTTATAACAGAAATTACATTGGAAATTCGACACAAACCCCTGGAGACAAGATATGCTTACGTAACTTTTTTATGAAAGTACTTAAACTTAATAGGATCTCCTCTTTAATGTCAGATGGCAGAATGTCCCACACTCGAGGAAATTTATTAAAAAGTGAATGATGAAGAGCATTTGTCCTAGCACTATTATGACAAAATTTTACAGTTTCTGTGTGCCTGGCATTAATTGAAATAAAGTCATGAATATTAACATCAAATTTGTTATACAGGCACTTTACTACAAATGATATTGATAAAAAATAGAGCCTGTTAATAAGAAAAAGAAGAGACAATTGATGACATCTAGATGAATAACAAATATCTACAGAATTATCAATACAATGCTTAGGAAGACCAAGGCAGGACCGTGTAAAGCGCCTTTGGACCCCTTCTAACAATTTCTGGTGTGTTTTAAGGCTAGGACACCAAACTGGGGCAGCATATTCTAAAACCGGTCTGCAGATGGAAGAGTACAATTTAATTAATACTTGAGAATTAGTGATTTTCACAATACGTCTAATAAAACCACACAACTTTGTGGATTTTGACACAATACAATTAATATGATTTTTCCAGCTAAGGTCACGAGAAATATTGACACCAAGGTATTTATACTGATTAACAATTTCCAGCGTATTTAAACCAATTTTGTACACAGGTAAAGGAGGATGCCGAGAACGAGTTACAACCATGAGTTTGCACTTTTGAGAATTGAGAGTCAATTTGTTAATCTTACACCAGACACTTAAATTATTTAAATCATTCTGAAGTGTTTTTGTGTCCAACTCAGATTGGATGGGTCTATATAGGACTGTGTCATCAGCATACTGTCTGAGATCGGACTGGACACAGAATGGGAGATCGTATACAAATAAATTAAACAATAATGGACCAATAACAGAACCCTGGGGTACTCCTGAACAGACTGGAACCCAGTCAGAGCAAGTACCTTGGAAGATAACCCTCTGTGATCTATTACTTATATATGACTTAAACAATTTTAATACAGAGCCACAAACACCATACTTATGTAATTTATCCAGTAAAATGCTATGACTAACTCTATCAAATGCCTTGGACCAGTCAAGAAAAATAACGTCAATACGAGGAGGATTAGGTGCGTCAATGATTTTTGCCCAATTATTATAAAGAGTTGAAAGTTGAGTGACACACGAACGCCTATAGAAAAACCCATGCTGGGCTGCAGTGATTATCCCACGGCCATACATGTGGTTTATAAGATGTTTACTAACAATTTTTTCCCAAACTTTACCTACTATGGAACAAAGAGATATAGGCCTGTAGTTTAACATGTTGTGTCGGTCACCTGATTTAAAAAGAGGTACAATGTGTGCTAATTTCCATTCTATGGGTATGGTACCAGATGAAAAACAAAGATTGAATAACTTGGCAAGAGGAGTACAATGTAGCTAGACTATTACTAGCTAATTTAAGTAACATTGGAGATACATCATCCGGTCCTGCTGATTTATACACTTTCAAATTATCTAACAGTTTCTTAACTTCAGGCGAGGTTACAACGATATCGGTTAATCTGTGCTCTGATGAGGAAGAAAGGTTACAAGAACATGTACGTGATGATTCGGTAGATACTGAATCTGAATCTGTAGTAAAGTTACTTTGAAAAACTTGGTTGAAATTGTTGGCAATGTCCAAATGACTCGTAAGTATATGACCTGATTCTACGTAAAAGCTACCAGGACAACTTTTTCTTCTTTGTGAGCTAACGAAAGTCCAGAATTGTTTAGGATTGGATGTACTATTATTAGAGAGATCCTTAATATAAGTATCATACGATTTTGAAGTTAAATACTTGATACTATTACGTAATGCCTTGTATTTTTCCCATGATCGTTCGCTAGGATTGCGCCTTAGTTGCCTTATATGCCCGATGTTTTTTCCGAATAAGAGTAAGAATTTCACTAGTAATCCAGGGCCTGCGTTTCTTGCCCTTTTGTCTAGCTACTGGTACAAAATCCTTTACAGTAGCAAAAAGAATATCCTTAAAATTATCCCAGACTTCGTTTATGGATGAGTACACATGAGAAAAGCAAGTATCCCATGGAACCTTGTCCAAAGTATTACAAAGGGAATTTACATCAGCTTTGTTATATTGGTATACCAATCGAGTAACAGTTTTAGCATTATAACCAGTTAGGATTTTAAAGGCAACACCGATGTGATCACTGTCACCTAAGTGTGGCCGAGATTCAGTACATTTAAATAAATCAGGTCTATTGGTAAATAATAAGTCAATAGTAGAACCAATGGTTTGACAAGCAGATGACTTAGGACGAGTTATAAAATCAACCAATTGACTTAAGTTAAGTACATCAGATGCATCGTAAAGTTTTTGAACATTGATAGGAGTTAAATTTGAGATATTCGGAGTCACATCTATATTAAAATCACCTAGAATAGCAATAGCCAGGTACTTATGTGAAAAGGGCAGAACTGATTCCAACATCTTTTGGTAATTTTCAAAAAAATTACAACAATTAAGCTTTTGGGGGTCTATATAAGCAGCCCAAAAGGATTACACCATGATTACAACTAACTTCAAACCATAATAATTCTATGTCAGGCCGTTCAAACTTATAGCAACGTACCGGTTTCAGATGGTTAGCAACAGCAACTGCTACTCCGCCTCCATGTCGATTACGATCCTTTCGAAAAATTGAATAAGTAGGGCTTAAGTTAAATTCGCCATCATTTATAGTGGAGTCCAACCACGATTCGGTGATAAAAGCAATGTCAAGCTTGTTGGCCAAAATATCCGATTGGAACAGTACCAGCTTGTTCACGATACTCCTGGCGTTATACATGACACAGTTGATACTAGAGAAATGTTGTGTGTTGTGTGTTATCACTGTTGAAGAATTGTCTGCTGTTTTCCGCTCATCATCGGTTGGTCCTGGATTTGGATGCACATCTCCGCCAAGTTCGATTTGAAAGCCAGCAGTACAATTTGGATAGTAGCTAATATAACTGTTACCAAACCTGCGACGATTCTTGTAATGATGTCTAAATGATGTTGACAATACACATATACATGAAAGTGTATATTGAAAATGATGGTCAGCCTGGTTGAAAAGTATGGTCCACCATATTGGACATGTTGCATGATGCTTTCTAGAGTGTAAGAAAGTTTGGTGGGAACAATGGTGAACAAAGGATGATAGACAGGTGATGGAGATCACTCCACTCACAGGATAATGGTGGGCTACTGATGAATGGTGGAGTCGCTCAGGCATCTCGGATGTGTTATGCATGCACAGGAAATCTGCTCTAAAGTCACCACGATGAAGACGAAAATTGGAGGAAAAATCACTCCTAGACTTGCTTGTAAGATCAGAAGATCCATGATAAATGGTATCATTGGATTCACCAGGTGAAGATCTCCCTTCCAGTATATAACATGCATTGGCTTGAAGGCCAAGAATGATGATAATAATGATATACATTGGAGCACATATGATAGCGTGTTCAGACTTAAAGCCATTATGGTCACCGCCATCTTGTTACAATCTCCCATATTCCGTATTAATCGCAAAATGAAAGTTAGGTTGGCCCCTCAACTACAGATCATCTCTTGGAGGCTTGATAACAGGGTATCAACAGAAGTCTTGAGGGAGGAAGAGGGGCGCTCTTCGGGTGAAAAAAGCAAGCAGGAATAAAATCAGTAGTAGAAGGGCAGTGAAAAAACACCTCTCTTCTCAGTCTAATTTTTAAAAAATTTCTATTTTTTAATCACTATTTTTCGCTTTTCCTGTACATTTTTATTTGCCTTTTTTTGTATTGTATTTGTTTGCCTGTGTGTTTTTAAGGACCCCGATGGAAATAAGCCGTGTTATACACAGCTTTTTGTATTGTATTTGTTTGCCTGTGTGTTTTTAAGGACCCCGATGGAAATAAGCCGTGTTATACACAGCTTTTTGTATTGTATTTGTTTGCCTGTGTGTTTATAAGGACCCCGATGGAAATAAGCCGTGTTATACACAGCTTTTTGTATTGTATTTGTTTGCCTGTGTGTTTTTAAGGACCCCGATGGAAATAAGCCGTGTTATACACAGCTTTTTGTATTGTATTTGTTTGCCTGTGTGTTTTTAAGGACTCCGGTGGAAATAAGCCGTGTTATACACAGCTTTTTGTATTGTATTTGTTTGCCTGTGTTTATAAGGACCCCGATGGAAATATGCCGTGTTATACACAGCTTTTTGTATTGTATTTGGTTGCCTGTGTGTTTATAAGGACCCCGATGGAAATAAGCCGTGTTATACACAGCTTTTTGTATTGTATTTGTTTGCCTGTGTGTTTTTAAGGACCCCGATGGAAATAAGCCGTGTTATACACAGCTTTTTGTATTGTATTTGTTTGCCTGTGTGTTTATAAGGACCCCGATGGAAATAAGCCGTGTTATACACAGCTTGTTGTATTGTATTTGTTTGCCTGTGTGTTTTTAAGGACTCCGGTGGAAATAAGCCGTGTTATACACAGCTTTTTGTATTGTATTTGGTTGCCTGTGTGTTTATAAGGACCCCGGTGGAAATAAGCCGTGTTATACACAGCTTTTTGTATTGTATTTGTTTGCCTGTGTGTTTTTAAGGACCCCGATGGAAATAAGCCGTGTTATACACAGCTTTTTGTATTGTATTTGTTTGCCTGTGTGTTTTTAAGGACTCCGGTGGAAATAAGCCGTGTTATACACAGCTTTTTGTATTGTATTTGTTTGCCTGTGTTTATAAGGACCCCGATGGAAATAAGCCGTGTTATACACAGCTTTTTGTATTGTATTTGGTTGCCTGTGTGTTTATAAGGACCCCGATGGAAATAAGCCGTGTTATACACAGCTTTTTGTATTGTATTTGTTTGCCTGTGTGTTTTTAAGGACCCCGATGGAAATAAGCCGTGTTATACACAGCTTTTTGTATTGTATTTGTTTGCCTGTGTGTTTTTAAGGACCCCGATGGAAATTAGCCGTGGTATACACAGCTTTTTGTATTGTATTTGTTTGCCTGTGTGTTTTTAAGGACCCCGATGGAAATAAGCCGTGTTATACACAGCTTTTTGGGCTATCCTTGGCTTTGTAATCAGTTTATTTTTATGTATCTCTTTGTATTATTCTTTATATTGCCAACATAAAAGTAAAGTAAAGTAAAGTCATTGGTCACTACCGCATTGGTCACTAAGCAAACTTAATTCGGGATTGGTCACTATGGCAAATTAGGGACGACTTTTTTTAACAGTAGGCTACAATAAAAAGATATAGCATAAAAATCATTTCTAGGAAAGACTGACACCATCCTCATGCAGCTTAACACCTGGGCCAGCTTTCATAGAGTTGCTAAGCAGAGAATTATGCTAAGCAAATATTGTTGCTAAGCAATATAAAACAGACTACCAGCGGAAATGCATATATTTTATATGAAAGTTTGGCTGGTAACCAGAAAAACCGCTAAGCACATTTTTCTGGTAAGCAATTTTATCTGCTTAGCAGCTCCATGAAATTGACCCATGGTAAGTTTTAATTGATTAATTCTCACCGCTGCAGTTGAACAGTTGGCGAATCTTTGTCACATCTGATGTAATTAAAGGGTTGTCAGTGTATAGTTACGGCTTGAATGACCCCTCGGGTGTGCTTTTGTTCATCCCATCGAGCCGGATTCTGGTGCAGCGACACGGGTCTTGAAGCGGTAGCACCCACCGGTGTTTGTGGGCCTCATGAGGGTCTGGTTCGTTCCCAAAGTAGCACACTTCAGCAGAGACGAAGTGAACTTTTACAGTTTGAGAAGGGGGAAAATACATCGTCTTAAAAAGAGATTATAAGTTAAATCAGGAGAATTCGGGATTTTACTGCCATTTCTCTAACATTAACATTGACTCAAAAAATATTACATTCGAAAAAAGGCCGATGTTAAAATTAGACTTGAATCATGCTTCATCTAATTCCAGATAAAATAGATTTTAAAATAGATTGAAATAATTATTTACAGATCTGAAATAAAATGGAGTCATTTGAAGAAGCTCTTACAACTTTTAATCAATATTCGTGATAGACCAATACAATGAAAGGTTACCATGGTTATAAATGTTAAAAAGGACTTTATTTAACATTATTTTTGTCAAACAGTATATAACATTTCATAACCATGATTTGTATGTTTCATATTCTCAATACTTTTCCACTACTGACCAAGTAAACGTCTAAGTATTAAGAGGTCCTCGTTCGCTAATTTGTTTAAGGAACATGTCCATTTGGAGGATCCGTAGCTCAAATATCAACGCAAATACAAAGCATTCATATGTTTTTGTATTCAACAAACAACAGCGAGCAGACAGCATAGAAAAATAAAATCACGGATATTCATGAAAACAAAAAATAGGTCATGTTCATCCCTGAATGTATCTCCCAAAAAAATCAGTGGTTAAACAAGTTGTAACAGTTTCACAGAAACTAACTCCATTAAATCATAGCTTCCTTAGGATTTTCTTTTCGTAACAAGTATGACCTAGACAAGTTTATGCAACCAGTAATACGTCATATATTTATGATTTTTCTTAAGACGTTTTCCGAGAAATGCTGAACAAAAGGTTAGCGCGTCATTTGCGGCGAATAACGTACACGGACCATACAATTACAAAACCTGTGATAGTTTGAGATTATTACGTTTTGTCAAAATATTGTCATTAACGAGAAAATAGTGACATTGAATTTCAATTTACCGTATTCATTATAATGTTGAATTTAGGAAAAAGAAATTTTAACAACAAGAAGCAACAACAACGGCAATATTATTAATATTATGTTTACGTTATGCCCCTGGTCACCGAACCAATTATCATTCCTATAATCTTTCTCAGCTCCATGGGGAGTATACAGCCACGAGTAACCCTAGCGCTTCGGAGACTTTTTCAAACACAATATTAACCTCTAATCTCACAGGTACCCATTTATACTCCTTGGTGGAGAGAAACACAATAAGTAAAGTGTCTTGCTCAAGTATCATGGTTCCAAGTCTTGATTAGAACCCACATTCTGACGACTCAGCCATCAGCCATCACTGATGCACTAAATCGCTCGGTCATGGCACCTCTCCAAAATAACAACACCTCATTTTTTATCCATAAAGAGCTTAACACCAACTAAAAGAACCAAATATCCACGCATTATCTTCTGTAGCTGCGTCATTATTCATGTAAACTTTAGAAAATTTGATAACAACAAATTATCATTAAGCTATAATACCACTAAAGGAACACAGACAGAAGAATGATTATCTCTGCCCGTGAAACAGCAGAGATATTTATCATAATGTGTTCCAACCAACTGCGACTGTACACAACTCCGTCTGATAAATAATGCATGCAACGCATCAATCAGTAAAACTGTGTGTTTTTTAGTAAGAATATGAAAATAAAAATGAAAATATATTTTATTTATTTTGTTTTTAAAGTGTTTAACTGAACAAATCAAAAACAGGATGAAAAAAAATTAAGACTCATTGAGACTCAATCTTACAAAATGAGTCTGGAGTAACCAAAGTGGCTGTTATGTACAGGCCCTAAACAAAATATGTATTTTCCTAGTCTTCAGCGGATTTTTATGAAACTTCGTAGATATTTTCAGACAAACAAGACGTAACCTATCGGATGACGTCATACAAACTTCCATAAATCACCATTTGAGGGCGCTTTACCCATTGTCTGGAATGTTTTTCTCATTGTTGGTCAAAATAATATTTTCCCCAAATTGGCAGCGCCCTCCCCGGGGGAGGGGGAAGGGGTTGCTCTCCTGTTTTCCCCAAGGGTGGAGCCATAACCCCAAACCCCACTGCCCGTGAGCAAATATCATTATACAAATAAATAATATACGTGTGCTTTGCATCTCTGCCTAGTCATATCTATGGACTTATATATTCCAAATATCTGAATTCCACTGGTATAAAGCCCGATGTCTTGGTAAGTTCATGTTTTAAAAAACAGTTTTTCTCTCCTAAAATTTAAGCTTTCTCCCACTTTTCCCAGCTTTTTGGAGCTGGTGCCGCTCCTTTTTCCGCATATTTTCCCAAAATTTTCGTCCGTTGGCCGTCAAACTTGGCACAGATGTTGTTTTTAGTACAATCACGTCAATAATCTGACGTCACTTGGATCATCGCTAGAGGGCGCTATGCCAACATATTGTGGGTCATTTTATACCCAAAAACATAATTGTTGAAGATTTTTACAAAAAATTGGATCTATCTTCCATTTTCCCTAAAACGACAGGGCAATTGTTTCTACTGTTCTGGACAATTGTTTAGGCTTGCTATATGAGCCCATAACTTCAATGTATAAACAGGTGCGTAGCCAGAGATTTTTCATGGGGGTAGTGTGTGTTTGTTTCCCCAAAAATGGAGGATCTCAACGGGTTAGATGTGCTAATTATATTGTGAGCTCAATTCTTGCACGAATGTCCGGGTGGGGGTAAAAAACAACACTTTATGTACCATTTTCTCTTCTCTGCTATCAATACACAAACGGTCCGTGGGGGGGGGGGGTGGGGGGGAAACAATTGATAGGTACATTAGTTATTCACTTTATACTGAAAGGGGGAAATACTCGCATGGGAATTATGGACACAAAGCATAAAATTGTTGCATTATTCAGAGCTGTATTACTTCACATTATAACGACATTTCAAACAAGCTTGGACGTTATTCACCAGGTTAATACTAACATTAAGATCATCAAGAAATACCGTAACTAAATCAAAGATGTATCGCCCGTTGTTGTCGATATTTTGACGGCAATTTCTGAAAACAAAATTCCCATCGAAATATTGCTTTTTAACTTGAGTAAAGGATACAAAAATGCTGAAAAATTACATATTTCTCAAAATAATCATGAGAAGCATGGTTTTACAGTGAATGTCAGAAATGAATTTATGGTAGGTCCTGTGATAAATTAGGAAATAAACCTTAGCTTCTGACTATAATTTAATCAAATATATAATTTCAAAATAATTTATTTTCCATTCTTTAAGGGAAAGAATCGATGTTCTGATGAAAACTTGCCGGTAAAATAGCAAAAAACACGAGGCGATGATACATTTGTAAGAGATAAGGACTTATATTTACAATAATTACATAAAAACGTAGATATTCACAAATATTTAATACAGGATTGGTTATGCTGACAAACTATTTCTATGAGAATGCTTACTCTCTTTGAACCAAAATATGCTTTATAATCAATCAACATGTGAAAGATTGAGTTTATTACGTTGTGTCATTAACGAGAACATAGTGAACATACATTCAGATCTGTCATGTGTTCATTCTTACAATGGAATTTAGCAAAGAGAACTCTCTCCTAAATTCAACCTGGCAATTATTTCACTTTTCTTACAAATGACATCACCTCTGACGTAATCATTTCTAGGGGAGATTGATATCATTATAAGCGTTACATCAAGTAATAAGTTAATGTTACAATTCTTCAGTTTTGTTATTTATTAATAACCAATCATATACTTTCCTTTTAATTAAAAAGGAACAATTTGTAATTTTGAAAACTGAAGATTTCTATTGCCATCCTGCGACACCAAAAAATAGCAAGCGTGATACACAATATATACCACATATATACAGCTATAATAGTTGTTATATAGGCCTATGCCACAAAATTATTCTTGATTAAATGTTGAAATTATTTACAACTACAAGATGAATATTATTCTTATAATGAAGCAAAACACTTTATAAAAGTATATCTGGGTATAAATAATAAGATATATTGAATATCAACCTTGGTCTTTTGTTTCCTTGAAACATTCAATTTAAATATATCCGCTTCAGATATATGTTGTATAGGCCTATTTACGATCAATTTACAAAGGATAGAGGTGGAGATATATCTCCTCCCCCCCCCCCCCCACACACACACACATTTTGTCTAAAGCATATGGTCATTTGATCAACCCCCCACCCCCATTTCCCTACAAATAATTTTTGCGTCCAGTGAAAAATAAGTTGAACAAACATCTCAGTATAAAACTTTATGTAACGTTTGAAAAATGATTAAGGACTATTAAGGGCTATCATTGTTTCAAATTTTCGACAAATTTCTTTAATTTCTAAAATTCCCATTGAGTAAATACAGAATTTCCCTAAAATTGGATCAAAATATACCTTAGATTTCTCAAAATCTTCTCAATAGTAAGTCCTTTTTTAAGTCAAAATGTTCAAACCTGTAAAAGTTCATCAGTTTGCTCAGTGGGGGAGGGGATGGGGTGGTTAGGACGGGGTGGCGTTCAGGGAGGGACATTGAAATTTATAATCGTCGCCCAACCTTTGACAACAAACGAAGCGCATTGAGGATTCCCACGGTTATGAAATGCGCTATGATACAAACAAGGACATTTGAAATTATGAATTTCTTCCCTGTTCCCTGTTAAAGTGATTGTACACCTTGTATCTTGATAAATTGTCTGTTAATGTATTCATTCTTTATAAGAATCAAGAAAGATGAATAGAAATCATCCTGTGAAACTTTCAGCTTATTCTGTTGTGTCATTAAATGAGAAAATAGTGACAATGAATTCAGATTCGTTTGTATGCATTCTTATGTGGAAAATTAATCATAACATGCATTTCACATTTGTAATATATTACTTAAATATGACAGAATGACAGACTGAATTATTTTATACCATCACCAACTTTACATAACGTAAGTTTTTAATTATAATTTAATTATAATTCAGTAATTTTGTAATCCGGTAATTACCAAAGGTTTACACTCCCTTTATCTGAAATTTCTCTTTCCTAATAAAAGAAAGTAAATAATTTTCAAATAGGTCATTTCACAAGATGGGCAGTTATTGGAATCATTCTGAATCGTTCCCCCTCCCCTTTGACACAAATTTACGCCACTGCAAGTGATTACCCCTTTTCAGTCACCTTGACAATAATAATTGTAAAATAATTAAATATTCATGAGTGCCTTCTCAAAGATGAATATCAGAGACATCAATACTCTCTAAAATTCTGCATTTATTTTTAAGTTATGCGAAAATACTTCTGCCATATTATATTTGAAAATAATTAGTTGATATTTAAATGCGCATTTTAAGAGGAACGACGCATTTTCATTTCACTGCGCGTTATTGCCTTTCCTAAACTGCTCCACACAATGCCACGGCTATACCCTAGTCTAACAAATGGCTGTGAATACTCGCCATTCAGGTTACTGTAGGGAGGAGGACCAGTAAACCCTCCCGACCACGTACACGTCTTGAACCACCAACCTCCCTTCAGCTCATCTGCGCAGTTGTAAGTAGAGTCAGCATCGTTGTCACGATCGTACGTCGAGAAGTTCTGTCCATTGTGGTCAGGAGTAAGAGAATCACCTAGGAAACAGAGAAAATAAATGAAATAAATGACGCAAATAAATTAATTGAAACCACACTTCATCCATTGAGATCCAAGAGGGGCAATGGTCCCCAACAAAATAAATATAAGCCCTAACTGTATAAATAAATAAAATAATTAGTTCAAAATAAAAACTGCGCATAATTAGAAAAGTAGAATGGCAGAATGTATGGTGTATAAAACGCAGCCGGTGTGGGGGGGGGGGGGCACAAGTTACTGCGCACGACCGTGAAAAAAGGCAAAATTATTTTGGGACCCCCCCCCCCCCGCTCCATTCTAAAATGTAGATCTACTACACGCATCGCTATCAAACACGAACTGCTATCAAATTTGTTGATATGCCGATAACTTAAAAAGGTTCTCGATATCATAATCGAATAAAAAAGGTATCGCGATATTCGGTATTATCGTGTTATCGCCCAAGCTTAAACCACTACGCATGCGTCAGTTTGATATACCAGCGGTACACATTTTTGGGAAACAAATTAAATGGTTGTTTATAAGCATGCGCACCACAAATCTGGGCTACTCTAGCATATCAAATGGTTGTTTATAAGCATGAGCATCACAAATGTGGGCTACTCTAGCATATCAAATGGTTGTTTATAAGCATGCGCATCACAAATGTGGGCTACTCTAGCATATCAAATGGTTGTTTATAAGCATGCGCATCACAAATGTGGACTACTCTAGCATATCAAATGGTTGTTTATAAGCATGCGCATCACAAATGTGGGCTACTCTAGCATATCAAATGGTTGTTTATAAGCATGCGCATAACAAATGTGGACTACTCTAGCATATCAAATGGTTGTTTATAAGCATGCGCATAACAAATGTGGGCTACTCTAGCATATCAAATGGTTGTTTATATGCATGCGCATCACAAATGTGGGCTACTCTAGCATATCAAATGGTTGTTTATAAGCATGAGCATAACAAATGTGGACTACTCTAGCATATCAAATGGTTGTTTATAAGCATGCGCATCACAAATGTGGGCTACTCTAGCATATCAAATGGTTGTTTATAAGCATGCGCACCACAAATGTGGGTTACTCTAGCATATCAAATGGTTGTTTATAAGCATGCGCATCACAAATGTGGGCTACTCTAGCATATCAAATGGTTGTTTATAAGCATGCGCACCACAAATGTGGACTACTCTAGCATATCAAATTGTCTCATGCATGCGTATAGTGGTTTCCCCAATTTTCGGGGGAGAATCGACAGGTTTCCCCAAGACTGTGTTTGATAGCGGTTTGTGTAGAGATAACGGTACAAAAACAGTATTAAACCAAATACTAGTAAAAAGGTAAAATACGCAGAATTTATGCTGTTTAAAGCGCAGCATTATCATCAAAAACAGTAAAACGTAAGATTTCAAACAACCACCATCCTCTGAAATCTACATCTACCCTTGTGGTCTTATTTGTATTCATAATATCGAATGAAATAAAACAAAGCGAATACAAGAATATAAGAATAATTGTGATGTGTATAACAGTATAGGTCTATCATTGAATGAAACAGATGAATAATATACACAGACATTCAATGACACGTTTGTGTATGAATCGACTGAATTAGACGTATAAAGAATGTAGGCCTATATGTACTTATAGGTCTATTTCAATCAGATGCTGTGTTTCGATTAAGCATTTTCAATTAGTCTTTCATTCAATTTTATTCCTCTCATTGGGGGTCGTTGATTGTCGTCACATCAATTAAAGGGAAGGTACAATAAATTGGTAATGTTGACCAAACTGCTTTTAGACAGTGATTTCAATCGCCTTTGGGTAATTTCCAGACTCGTTATTTTTCTGTATAGTCAATTATTTTGCATTTGTATTTCTTTGTTTTAATGTATTTCTTGTCTGGAATTAATTGCTTGTTAAACAAATGAATAATTACGAGTAAGCATATGGTAACATTCTTTGAATCAATTTATCAATGAATCAACATATGAATGATTCAACTGATTACATTGTGTTCTTCAACGAGAATTTTTTATTTGAATTCATTCAGATTTGTCAGATTTGTTTCATTCAGAAATTGGAACATTAATAATAATAATAATAATGTGTGGATTTATATAGCGCACGTATCCACCAACTAAGTGGTGCTCAAGGCGCATTATATTATTATCCCTGCTCATAAGGCTCATAAGGCTCATAAATCATTCCTGAAACCATCTCAGCTCAATTGCTGCCATTTCTAGCGCATATAGAGCAAACCAACTCTGCCTTCACAGGTACCCATTTAACCCCTGGGTGGAGAGAAGCAATTATGATTAAGTGTCTTGCTCAAGGACACAAGTGTCACGGCCGTGATTCGAACCCACATTCTGTCGCTAACACCAGAACTTGAATCCGGTAAGCTAGACCGCTCGGCCACGACACCTCATGTTTGAATTATAAGGTGGAAACAGTAAACTTCTCAAATATTATCGCCAATAATTTTAATTTTGTTTTAATGACATCACCTCTGACTAAATTATTACTGGGAAAGATTGATACCATCATCAGCTTTACACCAAGTAAGTTTAATATTAAATTTCGTACAATTTGTTATTTGTTTTTGAATTGCCAATTTTATCTTTAAGACTATATCTCCTAAATCTGTTATAATATTATGGGGGTGCAGACGGTTACATCTATATGAGGACCCAAGATGGTTGTAAGGGGTGTGGAGTGGGTACACACGACCCATAGGAGGTCACATTGACCCATGTAGTATCTTTTACTGCACACTTTCACCTCAATACGAGGCTTGGAATTATCTGATATAAAGCATTTGTCGAGTAGGATATTTAGAGGTCCTATTTGGTATGTTCAGAAAACCTACTTACCATATAGGCCAGATGAGTCTGCTGTACCACCAACCACGTGGAGTATGTATGTATCTCCTTCGATGCGAAATTCTTGATATGCAACAGACCCTGATTCCCTATCACTAGATACAAGATCCACTCTCATCTCCCATGCATCCCCGCTTACGTCGGTGAGACGACGGAGGATGTCGTTCCCCAGCCAGAACTCTCCGGTCTTGTTCCCGAAACCATTGCTATACTCGTCCCAGCTACGGGTGAAATTAACCGTCCCATGCTGGCGTCGTTGGAATACCTTTAAAGATATTATATGCAATAACAACAAATTAGAAAGTTAAAAGAAGTTCAGAGTCGATAGGTTCGATTTCAAATTTAATTCCTTTTATTATGTCGTCATTATTGTTAATAAAATGTACTATAGTGAACTTACAATCCATCCTTTTGAATCCATTGTCATATCACAGGAGACATCTAAGCCTTCTGGATATTGCGATGGGTTGATGGTGTAAACACCATCCGTGGTGTGACCAGCATCCCACAAGGACTGGCAGTCGAGAAACGGGGCGGTGGTCGCACTTGTCGAGGCGGTGGTCGCACTTGCCGGGGTGGTGGTCTTACTTGGCGGGGCTGCCGGTGAAGTAACATCTGCTTCAAATAAAATGAATAAGTATATTTTAAAATTAAACAAGACAGAGAACAAAACAAACACCATGTTTGCTTAAAGTTCGATAAAGCGACAAATAGATGGACAGATGCATGGACGGAAAGTGATGGGGTCGGTTTGTCAAGTCAAGTCACATGTCATTTTGTCAAAGTCTAAATCAAGTTACATGTCATTTATTTAAAAGTCCAAGTCAAGTCACAAGTCAATATAGTTAAGTCTCAATTCATTTTGTCCAAGGCATCTCTCTCAAGGACATCTCTCCTTTTTGTGGGCTGGATAAGCAATAACTTTAAAGATGTATCGCCCGTGTTTTCCTGGCAATTTCCGGATTGTTCGTTTTCATTGGAACATTGATAATTGCTGTTTAGAAAGAAAAACAAGTACTTTACAAAATAGTTTAGAAGCTTGGTTTAACAGTAAAATAAGTGCCAAAATGAATTGATGACGGCACCCGCCATTAATTCATTTAGGTACATAGGCATACCGGTATTTTCTGTGAAACCATGTTTCTTACGGTTATTTTGAGAATTGTTTGATTTTAAAAGTATTTGTTTTCACTTCCTTTTGAAAAGACAAAATTGGGAAATTACCGTTAAAGTAGCGAAAAACATGGTCGGTACATTTTAGTATAAATTTGTCAGGTTTCTGGATGTTGTATTTGTATATTCTTGTGGAAGGCTGATAGCAAAACTTAGGCGAGCAGTGGGAGCGCTATCTGGCATTGCGTCCGAGAGGCTCTAGCGCCGTTGTATATATTTATAAAAGTAACCAGTTTATCTAACGAACTCTTCAACTAAAGGTAGTTCCTGATAGACGACATCTTTGGATTTAGTGTTGAACTGTATTGAGTATTCTAAGCTTCACCGACCAATGAAACAAGCACGCGATGCTTGCGTAACACACAGGTATGCGTTCAAAAATAGTCAGTCATTGCCGGTAAAGATGGTTGATGTTTGCTTGATGGGACATCAATACAAGACACATAAAATAAAAGGAATGTGGGGCGAGTATGAGTGTTCCCCTTTTTGTAGTGAGCTATACCCCGCCCCCTCCTGCAGTCACAGAATACACTAATGTATACTCATTTTAAATGGAGGGTAATATTGACAAAACTGCTTCTGAATAGGAACTACACACTGTGAAATTTTCAGTTTTGTTTATTAAGTTGTGTCAGTAAACGATAAACAACTTTATGTATGCATTCTTTTTTTCATATTCAGTCTTATTGGCGATCACTTTTCTTTTATGAAAGCACACAATTATTGATAGGAAAGATTGATATTATCGTCAGTTTTACACCAGTCCTAGTTATATACCATAGGTCTATCTGTAAATCAGGTCTATGGCTTCTAGTTCTATACACTAATGTTATATCCGATAATGTTAATTGATTAATTCTCACCGCTGCAGTTGAACAGTTGGCGAATCTTCGTCACATCTGATGTAACTAAAGGGTTGTCAGTGTAGTACGGCTCGAATGACCTCTCGGGTGTGTTTTTGTTCACTCCACCGAGCCGGATTCTGGTGCAGCGACACGGGTCTTGAACCGGTAGCACCCACCGGAGTTTGTGGGCCTCATGGGGGTCTGGTTCGTTCCCAAAGTAGCACACTTCAGCCGAGACGATGTGAACTTTTATAGTTTTAGAAGGGGAAATAAAAATGTATTTTCTTCAAAAAGGAGATTAAGTTAAATTAGGAAAATTCGGGATTTTCCTGCCAGCATTTCTCCAACATTGAAAAACACAACTATTACATTAAAAATGCCGATATTATAATTAGACTTTTAAACAAATTCTTACGTTTGTACAAAATAAAATTGAAAGAAAATCAACGCGCGTATTAAAATCATGCAATGTCTAAACACAGACGCGTTACTTGAAAAGGGAAGGTCAAACATTAGTAATGTTGGCAAAACTGTCTCTAAGAGTGTTTTTCTGTGACATCTATCCAACATGTACCTAATTAGAAGCAGCTATCAACTGAAATTTGAAGTTTTGTGTCGCAGTTTGTTACAGTGAAGGATTCTCTTGTAAAAATATTGAATATCAATGCGTGGTCGTACGAATTGACGTCTGTTCGCACAGAATTGTGGCAATTAAAAAAAAAATAAAAAAAAATAAACATGCTTTATTTAATTCCAGATGGTTGTAAAATAGTTTAGACAATCTTGAAAATTTAAAACAATTATTTACAGATTTTAAATAAAATGGATTCATTTGGAGAAGTTCTAACAACTTGTAAACAACATTCTTGAAAGACCAATAAAATGGAAAACAGGACTGAGAAATTTTGAAATCTGAAAAATACTACGAACATTTTATTAAATAATGTATCGCTTTTTTATAACCATGATATTTATGTTTCATATTCTCAATAAGTTTCCACTACTGACCAAGTAAACATCAAAGAATTAAGAAACTTCGTTTGCAACTTTCTTTTTGGAAATGTGTTTATTTTGAGGATCCGTAGCTCATTAAAAAATTAAATCATATACAATCATAATCATATTAAATCATATACAGAGCATGTTCATCCCTGGATAATTGTATCTAGTAAATTCAATGGTTTTTAACTTTTCTTAACAGCAACAGTAACATTATTAACATTATGATTACGTTATGCCCCTGGTCACTGAACCAATATCATTCCTATAATCTTTCTCAGCTCCCTGGGTAACCCTAGCGCTTCAGAGACTTTTTTAAACACAATATCAACCTCTATTCTCTCAAGTACCCAATTATACTCCTTGGTGGAGAGAAACAAAATGAGTAAAGTGTCATGCTCGAACTCCAACCCAATGTTGAAATGAATGTCTGATCATTTACATCACCTTGTTTTCAATCCATTCGTTTTTAATGAAAATTTTGCGGATAATTCCGATCTTGACCCTGACAGGAATTATTTTAGCAATTGTGTTCACCATCACTCATACAACTATTTATTGAATGATCAATTCGCTACCACATTTCGTGATGCTAACGATAAGGAGACATTTTCTTGTCTCCATCTCAATTCTAGAAAGTTATCGAATATTTCTGACAGTATTTTTGAGTACATTGAACTTCTTAATTTTCACTTCAGTGTCACTGGTTTCAGTGAAATTTGGCTTCTAAATATCCCAGGTTACATCAATGTCTTCAAGAACAGACAGGGTATAGGACTGGTGGGGCGTGGCAATGTGTATTCATAACTACTTTACTTCTATCAGTCGCCCCAGGCTACATCAATGTCTTCAAGAACAGACAGAGTATAAGACTGGTTGGGCGTGGCAATGTGTATTCATAACTCCTTTACTTCTATCAGTCGCCCTGATTTAGCACTAGATACAACATATTGTGACTCTCTCTTTGTTGAAATATTACAGATAAATGGTAAGTATTGTGGCCGGTTTTGTTTATAAACAGCGGCGTAGCCACGGGGGCCTGGGGGGCACGTGCCCCCCCCCCACACATTTCCAGTGCCATCCCCCCAGGTGCCCCCACGAAAAAAACCATAGTGCCCCAAAAAAGCAATGAAAAGCAATGCCCTCCCCCCCCCCCTGCCCCCCACTGAAAAAGTCCTGACTACGCCGCTGCTTATAAACCCCCATATGTCAGCAAATACAAATTTGTGGATCTATTTGACAATTTATTTGAAAAACGTAACATGGAAAATAAACATGTTTACATCATGGGTGATTTCAGCATTGATCTTTTCAAACATAACGTTCACAATCCAACTTCCCATTTTGTAGATTGTATTTTCAGTAACTCATTCTCACCAACTATCCACAAACCTACCCGTATCACTGACTCCACTTGCTAATAGTTGTAATTTACCATTCAAATCTAGAATCTTGTTTTGCGATGGTTCCGATCATCTTTTTTTTCATGATTCAATTAAATGGTTCACGTGCCAATAAAGAGAAAGTCACTCAATCCTTCAGATTGTATCAACCAAGAAAACATTATTCAGTTTCAACAACACTGTTTATTGGATGTTGACTAGAGGGAAATGTACTCATGTGAAAACCCCGATACTGCTTATAATACCTTCATCACTATGTTTACTCATCTTTATGATTCTCATTTCCCAGTTCAAAATATCAGTCATAATAGAAGATTAAAATCATAGATGACCAATGGCATCATACAATCCATCAAACACAAAAAACAAATTGTATAAGAACTTCTTGATCAAACCAAACAATGCCAATAAAATGAAGTACAAGAAATTCCGTAATAGTCCATGAGCCAGGACCTGAAAATTATCTATCATATATGTTTTCTACTTGCAACAATCTATTATGTACAAAAACAGCATGACATACCTGCTGAAATGGTAGCTTAGTATTTAGTTTACAAACGATTTTTGCTGTTTACTTTGAAAACACTCATACGACTGTATAATGAATGATGGCTTACAGAAGTAGCCTAAAAACATCCCATGATGTTCAATGTAATAAAATAAATAAGCTAAATGGCTTTTTTCAAACAGCCGTTGTGCTCGTTATGCGTCATTTCAACAAAAGGTCTAACGACCGGAGCAGACATCAACGAGCAATTTGACATTTTGTCTTTAAATTATGTTTTTGGAGTACATATTTCATAGTTTTATAACACCACCACGTTTTGAAGGGTTAAATTATGATTTGTTAGCGTTTGGAAACATAACGCCTATATATGTAACCCCTAAATATTGTTTTATTTTATGTTTTATTTTATTTTATTTTATGAAAATCAACAGCGGTTAACCGCCACTTACAGGTAGCATAAAACATGTTATTCAAACGACAAAAAATTATGTAAGGGTTTAATTTCACCCAAATTTAAAAAAAAATATTTCATATTAATTCCAAAGGGAATGTGGGTTGGGGGTAACTTTATCAATTTACAAAATATTTACAAGAATTGATTGAGAAATAAGCAATGTGTCCAAAGTAGTATTTTACCTATAAGAATGGACATATGGGTGTGCCGCCCGCCCCTTCTTGTATGTACCGCCTGCACCATCCTGAATTCTCCCTAGGAGAATTATATTACCCTTTCATTTTGATTTGTAATGAAAAACCAAATGAAAAAATTCGGAAATGATATTTATTTTCAATGGTTATATTTTCACGTTTTATTCATGTGTTGAAAATCACATTTCTTCCGTCATTGACGTCATTGCAAAGGTCCCATTTTCAACATAAAGCGACCCTTCATATAAGTCTATCATATTTTACTGATAAAGATAGACATATTCCAACAAAAGTTTACTGGAAAAAATTCCTTCCAGACAGCACTCAACGAAAATGGTGAATTTTGAGCAAGTTGATTGTGGACCGTAAAGCAGTAATACACATGGTTTCGATGTCAATGTAATGCGATAACCTCAGAGAAAACTGGTCCCAAATCTTGGCTTTAAGTTCCAAAAGGCAAACCCAACATAAATATTTTCTAAGAGGGGTGAAACTCGTGAAACGTTGGAATTTGCTTCCCAAAGACAGGTTTTCTAGGGGGGAAATGGAAGTCTAAAGGCGAGGACTGCGTTCGTTCTGATATCACGGGTGCATTGTATTAACACATAAAATGTACAACGATTGTTTAATGTTGCTGTCTATCGTTAATTATTGTACTGTGTGTAAATAACATGGGATCTTTTGAGGCTATGTCTACTTGCAATCCTCAAACAGTCGTAACAGTGTTGTTTTTGGACGAGGGCTTAGCATTTCAAATTTTTACCGCAAACATCGCTTAAAAACGAGTACTAAAGCTACCGGTGCCGTTTCAGCAAGTCTATCATATTTTTGGGGGGATAATTTTCATATTTTTTTCCAACAAGAAAGCATATTAATGAATTAGTCCCTCCAGATGCTACCGAATAATATTGGCTGTCTCATGGACTATAACAAACTTAATGGCCTGATCTTAAGAAAAACTCCAAATGCAACACCCAGTGTGATTTTAACTCCAACGGACGAATGCGTAAAAATCCTGCTGACATAGCCAATGCATTCAACATTTTTTTCACTCAGATACCTTTGAATTAAAAAAAATTCTTATATGCACAAAAGGGACTTTAAACAGTTTCTTGGCCATCCCAATATTAATTCGCTGTTCTTAAACCCTACATAGGCATATGCATTTGAAATCTGTGAAATATTAAATTATATAGTATTTAAAAAAATACAAAAAACAGTGCTGTAGGTTTAGACAACATCAGTCCAAGGGTGGTCATCAAATCAGTCATTTTGAATTTTGCTCCGTTGTGTTAAATTTTCAACTTATCTATAATCCATATCTTTTCCAATAAACTTAAGTTACACCGATCTAAAAATAAAATGCTCATCCTTGTGAAATGACAACTGTAGGCCAATCTCTGTATACAGGCTCATCTCTGTTCTGTCTGGATTTTTCTAAAATGTTAGAAAATCATCAACGGTTTCGAAAATAATGTTTACACCATGGGTATTTTTATAAACTTGTCTAAAGCTTTTGATACTATTAAGATATACCGCCCGTGTTTAGCTCAAGAGACCCAAACATTTAATTTAAAAAGCGAACGAATTTTAAAAGATAATTTTGAAAGATAAAGGGAAAAAAAACATGTATGAAGTTCGGATGTCGGAAACTGTATAAAAGCGATATTTAAAACGTGTTTGATTCTGATTGATAGCCGCGCTGGCCAATTAATTTAATTTGTGCAGATACAAAATACTGTCCAAGATAACCATTCCTGTAAAGTTTCAGCTAAAAAGAACATTTACAAAGTCCTGAAATTAGGTATGCGCATATTAATTAGCTGGACTTTGTCATTTTTTGGACATTGCCGCACCAAAACGTGAAAGGATATATATATATATATAGATATATAGATATATATATATATATATATATATATATATATATATATATATATATATAGGCCTATATATATATATATATATATATCCCCCACCACCCGTGATTTACGCCAGTGTTCATCCCTGGATATTTGTATCCAGTAAATTCAGTGGTTTTTAAGTTTTCTTAACAACAACAACAACAACATTACTAACATTATGTTTACGTTATGCCCGTGGTCACTGAACTAATATCATTCCTGTAATCTTTCTCAGCTCCCTGGCGGAGTATACAGCCACGAGCAACCCAAGCGCTTCTGAATCTGAGGCTTTTACAAACACAATATTAATCTCTATACTCTCACAAGTACCCAATTACACTACTTGGTGAAGAGAAACAATTACGGTAAAGTGTCTTGCGCATGGACCTAAGTACCATGGTCGAGGCCAGGAATCAAACCCACATTCTGATGACTTAGCTATCAATTCCGATTCACTGAACCGCTCGGTGGCCATGGTACCCCTCAGAAAAAATAACAACACCTCAGATTTTTATTCCAGGGAAGATTGCTACCATAAACAGCTTAACACCAAATAAATTTAACATTATCAAAAAAACATTTATATTTTTCAAAAGAGACTCAATAAGTTACTTACCAACTACAAGAACCAAATATCCACACATTGTCATCTGTAGCTGTGCCATATTCATGTAAACTTTGAGAAATTTGATAACAAAAATGTTCAGTAGTTACTACCAAAAGGAGCCCAGATTTGCTGTATTCCAACCCACTGCGACTGCACGCTTATCCGTCTGATAAGTAATGAATGCAAGCAGTCAATTTTATAAGAAAACTCCACAGCATCTACCACCGAAGGAACACAGACAGAAGAGTCGATTATCACCGATTGCTCTGTGTTATAACCCACTGCGACTGCGCACAAGTCCGTCTGATGAATAATGCATGTTACACAGTAGAACTGTGTTTTTATTTTAGAAGCAAATTGAAAATGATAATTTCGTATTTTTAACTGAACAAATCAAAAAGTGGAAACAAAATTAAGACTCATTTTGAGACCCAATCTTACAAAATGAGTCTGAAGTAAAGTAACTATAATTTAATATTTTAAGTAATATTGTATAATTGTTTAATTACGCGTCATGTTATTTTCATGTGTATTTTTATGTATTTTAATTGTATGTATATATATGCAGAGCCCCAATGGAAATCAGTTTATAACTGTTTGGGCATACCCTGAGTAAATAAATGAAATAAATAAATAAATAAATAACCAACTCTCTTAATGTAAAAGAGTAAAAACCACTCTTTCAAAGAGCAATATGGCGGACAAGTCTTTTTGGAGTGGATAAAGAGTAAAATTAGTAGTGTAATAAAGAGTGAATTGGTAGCCTTTTACTATATATTTCACTTGAATCAGAGTGGGTTTCACTCAAAAAAGACTTGTCCGCCATATAGCTCTTTAACATTAAGAGAGAAGACTGCTTTTATGTACAGTCCCTGTAATATGCCTTTTCACAATGCGAATCAATAGAAAATGTCCTCAACCATATCAAGCCTGTGCTATTACTTCGTAGATGAGGTCATACAAACTTCCATAAGTCACCGTTAGGGGGCGTTTGGAATGTTTCTCATTTTTTGGTCAAAACAGTATTTTCCCACAGTGGCAGCGGCAAGGGGGTTAATTTCTTTTTGCATTTTTCTTGGCCATAATTTCAATGTAACAGGCGCGTAGCCAGGATAGATAGAACAATTATATTTGTGAGCTCAATTCTTGCACGCATGTCTGGTGGGGGTAAAAAAAATTAATAAATAAATAAAAATAAAACGACACTTTATGTACCATTCTCTCTTCGCTGCTATCAGTACACAGACGGCTTTTGGGGGGAAGGATGGGGTGGAGAATACAGTTGATAAGTACATTGATCATTCACTTGATACTGAAAGGGGAAATATTCGCATGGTAATTATAGACACAAAGCACAAAACTGTTGCATTATTCAGAGCTGTATTACTTCACATTATAACAACGTTTCACACAAGCCTGGAGGTTATTCACCAGGTTAATACTAACATTAACATCATCAAGAAATAATCAAATTAAAGATGTATCGCCCGTGGTTGTCGATATTTTGACAAAATTCCCATTGCAACATAGCTATTTAACTTGAGTAAAGGATAAAAATACTGAAAAATTTACACATTTCTCAAAATAATCATAAGAAACATGGTTTTACAGTGAATGTCCTAAATAAAGTTATGGTAGGTCCTGTCATAAATTAGGAAATTTGTATTATAAAGCTTAGCTTCTGACTTTAATTTAATCAAATATATAATTTCAAAATATTTATTTTCCTTTCTTTAAGGAAAGAATCGATGTTCTGATAAAAAAAATTGCCGGTAAAATAGCAGAAACACGAAGCGATCCATCTGTGAGAGATAAGGACTCATATTTACAATAATTACATACAAACGTAGATATTCACAAATATTTATTACAGGATTGGTTATGGTGACAAAACTATTTCTATGAGAATGCTTACTCTCTTTGAACCAAAATATGCTTTATAATCAATCAACATGTAAAAGATTGAGTTTATTACGTTGTGTCATTAACGAGTACATAGTGAACATATCGTTTCGGTTTGCGGTAACACCATGTGTTTATCTCAACTAACGTGAAGCTGAGGTACAGGTTCTGAAAAGAACCTTATCGCGCAACTCGTATCTCAACCTTCGTCAGCTTCACGTTAGTTGAGATAAACACATGGTGTTATCGCAAACCGAAACGATATCGATATTCCACCATGCAAAGCCTCAAAACTTATAAGTGAACATACATTCAGATCTGTCATGTGTTCATTCTTACAATGGAATTTAGCAAAGAGAACTCTTTCCTAAATTCAACCTGGCAATCATTTCACTTTTCTTACAAATGACATCACCTCTGATGTAATCATTTCTAGAGGAGATTGACATCATTATAAGCTTTACATCAAGTAATAAGTTAATCTTAAAATTCAACCAATCATATAATTTCCTTTTAATTAAAAATGAAACATTTGTAATTTTGAAAACTTAATATTTATATTTACATGTAACGAAACCAAAAGACAGCAAGCGTGATACACAATATATACCACATATATACAACTATAATAGTTGTTATATATGCCGCAAATTTATTCTTCATTAAGTGTTGAAATTATTTACAATAACACATAAATAATAAGACACAATGAATATCAATATTATTTAAAAAAAATTATAACGGATTATTTACAATGGGTGGAGGGAGGGGGAGATATATCCCCCTCCATCCACATAGACACACACACCCAAACATTTTGTCAATAGTGCATGGTCATTTAATCAACCCCCCCCCCCTCCTTTTTCCTTACACATACTTGTTTGGTCCAGTTGAACGAACTCCTCCGTATAAAACCTGATGTAACGTTTTATTTTAATTATTAAGGACTATTAAGGATTATCACTGTTGGACAAATTGTCGAAAAATTCATTTAGTTTCTAAAATTTCCCATTCAGTAAATTTCCTATTCTATAATTTTCTCCAAATGTCACAGATTTTCTCAAAGTATTCAAAAAGTCTTCTCAGTTGTATTTTTTGTTTTGTGAATTCCAAATGTTTCAAACCTATAGCAATTTACCCGTTTTGCTCAGTAGGTTCAGGGGCGGTCATAGGAATTTGGAATCATCTTCCTTCCTTTAACAACTAACAAAGCGCATTGATGATTCCAACAGTTATGAAGTGCCCTATGATATAAAACAAATATACTCACGGAATTTAAAAACGCAACATCCCAATATTTCACATTTTTTTCAACAGCAGATTATTGCAGTGAGAAATAAGAACATTAATAAGGTTAACAATTTATGATATTTTAATCAATACTTTCTCAGTCAAAAATAAGCGCAAATTTTCACATCATACTGACACAATAAAAGTGCTATGTACAATTATGGCTTCAATTTATCACTGCATATAAGTTATACATATTTATTGAGAAATATAAGTTGATGCGTTTTTAAATTCCGAGAGTGTACATTATGAAGTATGAATTTGTTTTTGAATTATAATGCTTGCCCAGTTTCCCTGTTGAAGGCATTGTACAACGTTGTTTATGTTGGTGAAATGTCTGTTAATGCATTCGTTCTTTATAAGAATCAAGAAAGATGAATAGAAATCATTGTGTGAAACTTTTAGCTTATTTCATTGTGTCATGAGAAAATAGTGACAATGCATTTAGATTTGTTTGTATGCACTGTGGAAAATAGGTCACAGCTGTGATCCATTTCACGTTTGAAAACATTTTTTTTCCTAAGAAATCACAGCATGTCAGAAGGAATGATTTCACCTGATGTATGCAATCATCAACTTCACAGCAAGTAAGTTTTTCGATTATAGTTTTTCGATAATTAAGTAAGTTTTTCAATAATTAGGCCTAATTGTGTAATCGGGAAAATGACAAATGTGTACACTCCCTTTAAATCTGTAAAAGTTTCCATTTTCCTAATAAGTAAGACTAATTGTGGTGACACCATGTGAAATTCTCTATTGAGTAGTAATTAGTTCTGAAAAGAACTGGAGGTACAACTTGACGTGTCGGATCAGTATGCTCTGATCGTCCTCATTACTACTCAATAGAGAATTTCACATGGTGTCACCGCAATTAGTCTTACTTATCCTCTTCACCATGCAAAGCTACACGTTGTACCTATTTTCCTATAATAAAATAAATATTTTCTCTGAAACAGTATTTCGTCAACAAATGAATATTTTATGTGATCTGAATGAACAGTTTGCCCATAACAGGATATAGAGGGGATAACAGGATATTGTTCGTAGAATGAACTATGATTACGGCGTTATCAAGGGTGCCTTGAAAAATAATTGATTGATATTGAAATGCGACTTTTAAGAGGAACGACGCATTTTCATTTCACTGCGCATCATTGGCCTTCCTAAATCACTCCACACAATGCCACGGCTATACCCTAGTGTAACATATGGCTGATGGGAATACTCGCCATTCAGGTTACTGTAGGTGGAGAATACAATTGATAAGTACGTTAATTATTCACTTTATACCGAAATGGGAAATTATGAACACATAGCACAAAACTGTTGCATTATTCAGAGCTGTATTACTTCACATTATAACAACGTTTCAAACAAGCCTGGACGTTATTCACCAGGTTAATACTAACATCATCAAGAAATACCGTAACTAAATCAAAGATGTATCGCCCGTGTTTGTCGCTATTTTGACGGCAATTTCTGAAGAAAAAATAATAATTGCAACATTGCTATTTAACAAATGCTGAAACATTTACACAATTCTCAAAATAATCATAAGAAGCATGGTTTTACAATGAATGTCCGAAATGAATTGATGGTAGGTCCTGTCATAAATTAGGAAATTTGTTTTATAAAGCTTAGCGTCTGACTATAATTTTATCAAATATCTCATTTCAAAATATTTGTTTTCCTTTCTTTTAGGAAATAATCGATGTTCAGATGAAATAAAATTACCTGCAAAATAGCAGAAAACACGAGGCGACACATCTGTAAGAGTAAAAAGGACTCATATTTACAATAATTACGGTATACATAAATACGTAGATATTCACGAATATTTAATACAGGATTGGTTATGCTGGCAAAACTATTTCTATGAGAATGCTTACTCTCTTTGAACCAAAATATGCTTTATAATCAACCAACATGTGAAAGATTGAGTTTATTACGTTGTGTCATTAACGAGAACATAGTGAACATACATGTACATTCAGATCTGTCATGTGTTCATTCTTACAATGGAATTTAGCAAAGAGAACTCTCTCCTAAAATCAACCTCACTTTTCTTACAAATGACATCACCTCTGGCGTAATCATTTCTAGGGTAGATTGATATCATTAAGCTTTACATCAAGTAATAAGTTAATGTTAAAATTCTACAGTTTTGTTATTTATTAATCACCAATCATATACTTTCTATTCAATTAAAAATAAACAATTTGTAATTTTGAAAACTGAAGATTTCTATTGCCATCCTACGAAACCAAAAGACAGCAAGCGTGATACACTATACCTACCACATATATACAACTATAATAGTTGTTATATATACCGCAAAAATATTCTTCATTAAATGTTAACAATTATTTAAATTATTTATACAACTACAACATGAATATTATTTTTAAACTGAAGCAACACGCTTTAAAGTATATCTGGGTATAAATAATAAGACACAATGAATATCAATCTTTTTATTTTATTTCCTTACATTACATTTGAATATAATTATCTAAATCAGGTATATGTAGGTCTATAAGGTCATATACGATTGACTTATTTACAATGGGTGGAGGGGAAGATATATTCCCTCCCCCCTCCACAAACACACACCCACACATTTTGTCAAGAGGGTGTGATTTTTTTATCTCCCCCCCCCCCCATTTTCCCACACAGTGAAAATTAAGTTGAACAAACTCCTCCGTATGAAACTTTATGTAACGTAATAGTTACCTAAAGAGTGATAGTTTTAGATTAACTCAGTGACTCCCATAATACCCCACATAATAAGGTCATACCGTGTCTGTAATTTTCAGTCACTGTGTACATCTTACACTATGACATAGATTCCATGTCCAGTTGAAAATCTGCTCTAATCGTAACGATACTGTCCCTTTAATTAAGGGCTATTAAGGGCATTGATTCACAAATTTCAGTCACTGTGTTCATCTTAAACCAAGACATCGATTCCATGCCCTGTTGAAAGTCTGCTCTGATCATGACGATACTGCCCCTTTAGGGGCTATTAAGGGCATTGATTCACAAATTTTTTCCAACCAAGTATTTTAGTTTCTAAAATTTTCCATTCAGTAAGTCCAGTCCGATCAAAATGGGCATATCTCTTAGATTTTCATAATTTTCTCAAAAGTTTTCTCAATAGTATTTTTGGTTTTGTTAAATCCAAAAGTTTCAAACCTGTAACAGTTCATTAGTTTTGCTCAGTGGGGGAGGGGGTGCCACGGTCAGGACAGGGTGGCAAGGTTCAGGGACGGTCATTGAAATTTGGAATCGTCGCCCAACCTTTGACAACAAACAAAGTGCATTGAGGATTCTCACGGTTATGAAATGCGCTATGAATCTGTTTGCTGAATTATAATACTTGCACCAGTTTCCCTTTTAAGGCATTGTACAACTTGTATGTTAATTAAATGTACGCTAATGCATTCATTCTTTATAAGAATCAAGAAAGATGAATAGAAATCATCCTGTGAATCTTTCAGCTTATTCTCTCTGTTGAGAAAATAGTGACAATGAATTCAGATTTGTGTGTATACAATGTGGACAATAGTTCACGAATGTGATCCATTTCAAATGTGTTTATACATTTCACATTTTCTAAGCAATGACGTCATGTCAGATGGAATTTTGTTCAGGATGTTTGGTACCATCACTAACTTCACATCAAGTAAGATTTAAGATTATAATTCAGTTATTTTGGAATCCGATAATTGCCAAAGGTTTATACTCTCTTTCAATCTGAAGTTTCTCTTTTCCTTATAGGCCTAATACGAAAGTGAATAACGTTCAAATAAGTCATTTCACAAGATGGGAGGTTATTGGAATTGGACATTCTGAATCATTCCCCTCCACCTTTCACAACAAATTTACGGCGTTATCAAAGATGCCTTGAAAATAATTGATTGATATTGAAATGCGACTTTTAAGAGGAACGACGCATTTTCATTTCACTGCGCATTAGCGGATGTGTGCCACCACTCCACACAATGCCACGGCTATACAGGTCCGTTGATGTAAAACCTGGCTTATGGGAATACTCGCCATTCAGGTTACCGGGAAACAGTCCCGGCGTACACATCTTGAACCACCAACCTCCCTTCAGCTCATCTGCGCAGTTGTAAGTATAGTCAGCATCGTTGTCACGATCGTACGTCGAGAATGGCTGTCCATTGTGGTCAGGAGTAAGAGAATCACCTAGGAAACAGACAAAATAAATGAAATAAATTAATCAAATCAACTCATTGAAACTACACCTCATCTGCCCCAGTGAGATCCAAGAGGGGCAACGGGCCCGCCTCCACCCCTACCCACCAACAAAAAATATATACATAAAATAAAAAAAGGAAACAGCGCCTAATTAGTAAATAGGTAGTCTTAGTTCAAGACTCTGTTTGTATGTTTTTAAAACACGATCCATCGCCGCAAGCCGCTATCTCTACACGCATAGCTATCAAACACGAACTGCTATCAAATTTGTTGATTCTCCCCCCGAAAACGGGGGAAACCACTATAAGCTTGGGCGATATCGATTTTTTTTTCATCCACGATATATCGGCAAACATATATCACGATTTTCAATAATATCGCGATTATTTTTTCATTCATGCATGATTGCTTTAGAGCCGATAACCACAGGTATGTACCCCTCTACAAGCGTCACAATAAATCACAAATTCGTTTGCAGAGAGTGTATGGACTTCTGAAGTAGTTCGCTTTTTTTCTCACTTCCAAAAGCTGAAAAGACTGTTCTAATTTTGTTTCCGCGGAATTTCTGACTTGATTCACAATGTCGATTTTTTTTAATCGCGATATATATTTTTTTAATCGCGATTTGCCGATAAGCCGATAACTTAAAAAGGTTCTCGATATCATAATCGAATAAAAAAAAGTATCGCAGTATTCGATATTATCGTGTTATCGCCCACGCTTAAACCACTACGCATGCGTCAGTTTGATATACCAGCGGTCCACATTTTTGGGAAACAAATTAAATGGTTATTTATAAGCATGCGCATCACAAAATGTGGACTACTCTAGCATATCAAATGGTTGTTTATAAGCATGCGCATCACAAATGTGGACTACTCTAGCATATCAAATGGTTGTTTATAAGCATGCGCATCACAAATGTGGGCTACTCTAGCATATCAAATGGTTGTTTATAAGCATGCGCATCACAAATGTGGACTACTCTAGCATATCAAATGGTTGTTTATAAGCATGCGCATCACAAATGTGGACTACTCTAGCATATCAAATGGTTGTTTATAAGCATGCGCATCACAAATGTGGGCTACTCTAGCATATCAAATGGTTGTTTATAAGCATGCGCATCACAAATGTGGACTACTCTAGCATATCAAATGGTTGTTTATAAGCATGCGCATCACAAATGTGGACTACTCTAGCATATCAAATGGTTGTTTATAAGCATGCGCATCACAAATGTGGGCTACTCTAGCATATCAAATGGTTGTTTATAAGCATGCGCATCACAAATGTGGACTACTCTAGCATATCAAATGGTTGTTTATAAGCATGCGCATCACAAATGTGGACTACTCTAGCATATCAAATGGTTGTTTATAAGCATGCGCATCACAAATGTGGACTACTCTAGCATATCAAATGGTTGTTTATAAGCATGCGCATCACAAATGTGGGCTACTCTAGCATATCAAATGGTTGTTTATAAGCATGCGCATCACAAATGTGGACTACTCTAGCATATCAAATGGTTGTTTATAAGCATGCGCATCACAAATGTGGACTACTCTAGCATATCAAATGGTTGTTTATAAGCATGCGCATCACAAATGTGGGCTACTCTAGCATATCAAATGGTTGTTTATAAGCATGCGCACCACAAATGTGGGCTACTCTAGCATATCAAATGGTTGTTTATAAGCATGCGCATCACAAATGTGGGCTACTCTAGCATATCAAATGGTTGTTTATAAGCATGCGCATCACAAATGTGGGCTACTCTAGCATATCAAATGGTTGTTTATACATGCGCATCACAAAATGAGCTACTCTAGCATATCAAATGGTTGTTTATAAGCATGCGCACCACAAATGTGGGCTACTCTAGCATATCAAATGGTTGTTTATAAGCATGCGCACCACAAATGTGGGCTACTCTAGTATATCAAATGGTTGTTTATAAGCATGAGCATCACAAATGTGGGCTACTCGTGGCCGAGCGGTCTAGCGCACCGAACTCAAGTTCTGGTGTTGCCAGCAGCAGGGTGTGGGTTCGAGCCCCGGTCGTGACACTTGTGTCCTTGAGCAAGGTACTTAACCACAATTGCTTCGTCCTTCGGATGGGACGTAAAGCCGTAGGTCCCGTGTGTTGTGTAATGCACGTAAAAGAATGCGCCTTGAGCACCACTTAGTTGGTGGATACGTGCGCTATATAAGTCCACACATTATTATTATTATTATATCAAATGGTTGTTTATAAGCATGCGCATCACAAATGTGGACTACTCTAGCATATCAAATGGTTGTTTATAAGCATGCGCATCACAAATGTGGACTACTCTAGCATATCAAATGGTTGTTTATAAGCATGCGCATCACAAATGTGGGCTACTCTAGCATATCAAATTGTCGCATGCATGCGTATAGTGGTTTCCCCAATTTACGGGGGAGAATCGACAGGTTTCCCCAAGACTGTTTGATAGAGGTTTGTGTAGAGATAACGGTACAAAAACAGTATTAAACCAAATACTAGTAAAAAGGTAAAATACGCAGAATTTATGCTTTTTAAAGCACAGTACTATCATGAAAAACAGTAAAACGTAAGATTTCAAACCATCACCATCCTCTGAAATCTACATCTACCCTTGTGGTCTTATTTGTATTCATAATATCGAATGAAATAAAACAAAGCGAATACAAGAATATAAGAATAATTGTGATGTGTATAAGAGTATATAGGTCTATCATTGAATGAAACAGATGAATAATATACACGTTTGTGTATGAATCGACTGACGTATAAAGAATGTAGGCCTATATGTACGTATAGGTCTATTTCAATCAGATGCTGTGTTTCGATTAAGCATTTTCAATTAGTCTTTTATTCAATTTTATTCCTCTCATTGGGGGTTGTTGATTGTTGTCACATCAATTAAAGGGAAGGTACAACAAATTGGTAATGTTGACAAAACTGCTTCTAGACAGTGATTTCAATCGCCTTTGGGTAATTTCCAGACTCGTTATTTTTCTGTATAGTCAATTATTTTACATTTGTATTTCTTTGTTTTAATGTATTTCTTGTCTGGAATTAATTTGATGTTAAACAAATTAATAATTACGAGTAAGCATATGGTAACATTCTTTGAATCCATTTATCAATGAATCAACCTGTGAATGATTCAACTGATTATATTGTGTTCTTCAATGAGAATTTTTGGTTTTAATTCATTCAGATTCATTTCAGAAATTGGAACATTGTATGAATTCTAAGGTGGAAACAGTAAACTTCTCAAATATTATCGCCAATAATTTTAATTTTGTTTTAATGACATCACCTCTGACTAAATTATTACTGGGAAAGATTGATACCATCATCAGCTTTACACCAAGTAAGTTTAATATTAAATTTCGTCAAATTTGTTATTATTTTTTGAATTACCAATTCTATCTTTAAGACTATATCTCCCAAATCTGTTATAATATTCTGGGTGCAGACAGTGACGTCTATATGCGGCCCCATGATGGTTGTAAGGGGTGTGGAGTGGGTACACACGACCCATAGGAGGTCACATTGACCCATGTAGTATCATTTACTACACACTTTGCCCTCAATACGAGGCATGGAATTGTCCGATATAAAGCATTTGTCGAGTAGGATATTTAGAGGTCCTATTAGGTATGTTCAGAAAACCTACTTACCATATGAGTCTGCTGTACCATCAACCACGTGGAGTATGTACGTATCTCCTTCGATGCGAAATTCTTGATATACAACAGACCCTGGTGGAAACCCATCACTAGGTACAAGATCCACTCTCATCTCCCATGTATCCCCGCTTACGTCGGTGAGACGACGGAGGATGTCGTTCCCCAGCCAGAACTCTCCGGTCTTGTCCCCGAAACCATTGCTATACTCGTCCCAGCTGCGGGTGAAATTAACCTTCCCATCCTGGCGTAGTTGGAATACCTTTACAGATTTATGCAATAAGAACAATATAGAAAGTTAAAAGAACTGTCGATATGATCGATTTCAAATTGAATTATTATCTTTATTATTAATATTATTATGTTTTATCTTTGTTTATAAAATATACTAGTGAACTTACAATCCATCCTTTTGAGTCCGTTGTCATATCACAGAAGACATTTAAGCCTTCTGGATATTGCGATGGGTAGATGGTGTAAACACCATCCGCGGTGTGACAAGCATCCCGCCAGGACTGGCAGTCGAGAAACGGGCCGGTGGTCGCACATGGTCGGGTGGTGGTCACACTGGGTGTGGCGGCAGGTGAAGTACCATCTGATTCAAACAAAATGAATTATTAGAATAAGTACATTTTAAATATAAATAAGACAAAGAACAAAACAAACAAAAGTTTTCTCAAAGTTCGATAAAGCGATAAATATATAGACAGATGCACGGACGGACGTGGATGGGTCGGATTATCAAGTCAGGTCACATGTTATTTTTTTTTCAAAATCTAAATAAAGTTGCATGTCATTTATTTACAATTCCAAGTCAAGTCACAAGCCAATGAAGTTAAAGGGATAGCATCGTCACGATCAGATCAGACTTTCAACAGGGCATGGAATCAGTGTCCTAGTTTAAGATGAACACAGTGATTGAAAATTATTGGCTCATTTATGCAGCAGCAACGGTAATATTTTTTCAGTCACTGAGGTAATCTAAAACTAGCACTCCGATTCCATGCCCTGTTGCATGATTGTGACAATATTGTCCCTTTAAGTCTCAATTAACTTTGTTCAAAGCTTGGTTTAATAGTTTAAAAAAAGTGTCAACATTAATTTATGACGGACCCACCATTAATTCATTGAGGCACATATTTTCTGTGAAACAATGTTTCTTATGATTATTTTGTTTTCACTTCCTGATGAAAAGACAAAATCCGGAAATTACCGTGAAAGTAACGAAAAACACGGGCGATACATCTTTAGGATGAATTTGTCAGGTTTGTCAGATTGTATTTGTATATTCTTGTGGAAGGCTGATAGCAAAACTTAGGTGAGCAGTGGGAGCGATATATGCCAACCACACAACAGGCAATAATGTGGCTGAGAGGCTGAAGCGCCGTTGTATATAGGCCTAGGCCTGTTTTATAAAATTTCGCGTTTCAAAGTGGGAAATCTCCCACGTCAAAGTTAAAAAACAAAACAAAAAGGTGACTTGAATCAGTTTTAAACTCGAGTCCAAGTAACCAACTCAAGTCACGTACTCTTCAGCTATAGGTAGTTCCTGATACACGCCATCTTTACAAGCAACTTGGGTTTAGCTTTGAACTGTATCGAGTATTCTAAGCTTCACCGACCAATGAAACAAACACGCGATGCTTGCTATATAACACACGGGTATGCGTTCAAGTAATAATCAGTCATTGCCGGTAAAGATGGTTGATGTTTGCTTGATGGGACATCAATACAAGACACATAAAACAAAAGGATAGTGGGGCGAGTATGAGTGTCCCCCTTTTTGTAGTGAGCTATACCCCGCCCCCTCCTGCAGTCACAGAATACACTAATGTATACTCATTTTAAATGGAGGGTAATATTGACAAAACTGCTTCTGAATAGGAACTACACACTGTGAAAGTTTCAGTTTTGTTTATTAAGTTGTGTCAGTAAACGGCAAACAAATTTATTTATGCATTATATTTTTTCATATTCAGTCTTATTGGCGATCACTTTTGTTTTATGAAAGCAAAGATTGATATTATCGTCAGCTTTACACCAGTCCTAGTTATATACCATAGGTCTATCCGTAAATCAGACCTAGGGCTTCTAGTTCTATACACTAATGTTATATCCGATAATGTTAATTGATTAATTCTCACCGCTGCAGTTGAACAGTTGGCGAATCTTTGTCTCATTTGATGTAATTAAAGGGTTGTCAGTGTAGTACGGCTCGAATGACCTCTCGGGTTTTATTCTGTTCACTCCACCGAGCCGTAGTCTGGTGCAGCTACACCGGTCTTGCTCCGGTACCGGTAGCACCCACCGCAGTTTGTTGGTATGATTGGAGTCTGGTTCGTTCCCAAAGTAACACACTTCAGCCGAGACGATGTGAACTTTTATAGTTTGAGAAGGGGAAACAAAAAAAATATTTTCTTAAAAAAGGAGATTAAGTTAAATAAGGAGAATTCGGGATTGTTCTGCCATTTCTCCAACATTGAAAAAAACTATTACATTCGAAAAAGACCGATATTACAATTATACTTAAAATAACATATTTTTCTTTATTTGTAAAAATTGAAAGAAAATCAACGCGCGTAACTCATGCAATGTCTAAACACAGATGCGTTTAAAGAGATGGTCCAACATTGCTAATGTTGGCAAAACTGTCTCTATATAAGAGTGTGTTTTTTCTCTTTGATATACATTGACATCTATCCTTCATGTACCTAATTTGAAGCACCTATCAACTGAAAGGTAACTTACAAATGAAATTTGAAGTTTTATGTTGCAGTTTGTTACAGTGAGGGATTCTCTTGTAGGCCTATAATGTTGAATCTCAATGCGTGATCATTACGAATGGACGTCTGGAGCGCCGGTGTTCGCGAAGCACAGAATTATGACAATCAAGAAGTGATGTTTCTATAATGACTCGCCCCAAACTGTTAAAGTTCATGGGGCTCAGTTGAATCATGCTTCATCTAATTCCAGATGGTTGTAAAATAGTTTAGTCAATCTTGAAAATAGTTTAGAGAAATATTTGAAATAAAAAGGATTCAAGCTCTAACAACTTGTAAGCAATATTCTTGAAAGATCAATACAATGGAAGGTTACCATGGTTATCATTTTGGAAAACAGGACTCTGAAACTTTGAAATCTGAAAAAATACTATTAACATTTTGTCAAATAATGTATCACTTTTATATAACCATGATATTTATATCGTTTCGGTTTGCGGTAACACCATGTGTTTATCTCAACTAACGTGAAGCTGAGGTACAGGTTCTGAAAAGAACCGTATCGTACAACTCGTATCTCAACCTTCGTTAAGTGAGAAAGGTTCAAGGGAGAACCAATTTCGGGCAACTCGTTTTTCTCTACTGTCGCTAAGTGAGAAATATGGTTCAGGGAGAACCATGGGGACTTCACGGGTTAATATGGTTCAGGGAGAACCATGGGACTTCACGGGTTATTCTCAACGTTTCGATTAGCCTGCTCTAATCTTCTTCAGGAGAATGAAGAGGTTTGCCGATGCAACTCCTTAAGTAGTATTTGTTGGGATTATGTGTAGAATGGGAAGTGTTCCGATTGGTGCTACTGTTGTTTGATGTGTTGTGATTGGTTGCCACCGTGGCATTGTTCTTGTTGTGTGTGTTTCCTGCTGTGTGTGAGTTGCCTGCTCGCTGAGGCGTATCAGTTGACAGTGGGGTGTGGGTGTTGGTGGATGGTAGGATTGAATGCCAAATGTTGCTGATTAAATAGCCGATGTCCTGGGGGACAGTGTCATGTTTATGAATCTCAATAGCCTCTAGAGAAAAAACGAGTTGCCCGAAATTGGTTCTCCCTTGAACCTTTCTCACTTAACGAAGGTTGAGATACGAGTTGTACGATACGGTTCTTTTCAGAACCTGTACCTCAGCTTCACGTTAGTTGAGATAAACACATGGTGTTACCGCAAACCGAAACGATATCGATATTCCACCATGCAAAGCCTCAAAACTTATATCATGATATTTATGTTTCATATTCTCAATAATTTCCCACTACTGACCAAGTAAACATCAAAGAATTAAGAAACTTCGTACGCTCATTTTATAAAAGGAAATTGTGTCCATTTTGAGGATCCGTAACTTATTATAAAGTCATATACAAATGCAAATCATTTCTATGTTTTTGTAACCACAGACAACAGCTAGCAGACAGCATAGAACAATACAATCACAGATGTTCATGAAAAGACAATGAGGTCATGTTCATTACCAGTGGAGTACTAAATCTGTGTCAAAAGTATGGGATAATATTGAAATTTGTGTGCATAATGTACAACGAAAGTACTGCAACGTACAACCAATCAGAATCCTACGGCTATAATAAAGATGACACCCAAACAGACATATAAACAAACAAACAATAAATATTTAAACAAACCAAATTTCCCCCTTTTTCCTTGTTTTTTCACGAAGTATTTGCTTTATAATTATTAATTTTTTACAACATGAACAATTATTATTATTTTTTTTTACCGCATGAAAAATTCTGGAGGGATAGATCCTATTGACCATCCCCCGGGCCAAAAAGTGAAGGGACATATTTATTATATCCCCATCCCTGGATATTTGTATCTCGTAAATTCAGTGGTTTTTATCTTTTCTTAATAACAACAGAAACGTTATTAATATTATGTTTATGTTACGCCCTGGGTAACCCAAGCGCTTCAGAGACTTTTTCAAACACAATATCAACCTGTATTCTCTCATCAAGTACCCAATTATACTCCTTGGTGGAGATAAACAAAATCAGTAAAGTGTCATGCTCGAATTCCAACCCAATGTTGAAATGAATGTCTGATCGTTTACATCACCTTGTTTTCAATCCATTCGTTTTTAATGAAATGTTTGCGGATAATTCCAATCTTGACCCTGACAGGAATGTTTTTAGCAATTGTGTTCACCATCACTCATACGACTATTTATTGAATGATCAATTCGCTAGCACATTTCGTGATGCTAACGATAAGGAGGCATTTTCTTGTCTCCATCTCAATTCTAGAAAATTATCGAATATTTCTGACAGTATTTTTGAGTACATTGAACTTCTTAATTTTCAATTCAGTGTCACTGGTTTCAGTGCAATTTGGCTGAATGATGAAAATCCCACCAGCCTACTAAATATCCCAGGTTACATCAATGTCTTCAAGAACAGACAGGGTATAAGACTGGTGGGGGCGTGGCAATGTGTATTCCTAACTCCTTTACTTCTATTTGTCGCCCTGATTTAGCACTAGATACAACATATTGTGACTCTCTCTTTGTTGAAATATTACAAATAAATGGTAAGCATTGTGGCCGGTTTTGTTTATAAACAGCGGCGTAGCGGCGTAGCCACGGGCGGGGGTCTGGGGCACGTTCCCCCACAAATTTCCAGTGCCCCCCAGGTGCGCCCCCCACAACAAATCCCGATAGTGCCCCAAAACCAATACCCACTGGGCCCCCACTGAAAAGCAATGCCACCCGTGCCCCCCCCCCCCCCCCACTGAAAAAGTCATGGCTACGTCGCTGTTTATAAACCATTATGTCAGCAAATACAAATTTTGTGGATCTATTTGACAGTTTATTTGAAATACGTAACATGGAAAATAAACATGTTTACATCATGGGTGATTTCAGCATTGATCTTTTCAAACATAACGTTCACAATCCAACTTCCCATTTTGCAGATTGTTTTTTCAGTAACTCATTCTCACCAACTATCCACAAACCTACCCGTATCACTGACTCCACTTGCTAATAGTTGTAATTTACCATACAAATCTAGAATCTTGTTTTGATTCATGATTCAATTAAATGGTTCACGTGCCACTAAAGAGAAAGTCACTCAATCCTTCAGATTGTATCAACCAAGAAAACATTATTCAGTTTCAACAACACTGTTTATTGGATGTTGACTAGAGGAAAATGTGAAAACCCCGATACTGCATATAATACCTTCATCACTATGTTTACTCGTCTTTATGATTCTCATTTCCCAGTTCAAAATATCAGTTTAATAGAAGATTAAATTCATAGATGACCAATGGCATCATACAATCCATCAAACACAAAAACAAATTGTATAAGAACTTCTTGATCAAATCAAACAATACCAACAAAATGAAGTACAAGAAATTCCGTAATAGTCCATGAGCCAGGAGCTGAAAATTATCTATCATATGTTTATTTCTACTTGCAAAAAAATCTATTATGTACAAAAACAGCATGACATACCTGCTGAAATGGTAGCTTAGTGTTTAGTTTTCAAACGATTTTGCTGTTTATTTTGAAAACACTCCTTGCGACTGTATAATGATGGCTTACAGAAGTAGCCTAAAAACATCACATGGTTTTGATGTAGTAAAATAAATAAGCTAAATGTTTTTTTCAAACAGCCGTTGTACTCATTGTGCATCATTTCAACAAAAGGTCTGACGACCGGGGCAGACATCAACGAGCAATTTGACATTTTCTCTCTAAATTATGTTTTGGGGTACATATTTCATTATTTTATAACATGGCACCGTTTTAAAGGGTTAAATTATGATTTGTTAGTGTTTGGAAACATAATGCCTATGTTTGGGACCGTCTTTTGTAACCTTTAAATAGTGTTTTATTTTATTTTATTTTATTTTATTTTATTTTATTGTTTTATTTTATTTAATGAAAACCAACAGCGGTTAACCGCCACTTAGGCCTACATGTAGCATTAAAAAACATGTTATTCAAACGACAAGAAAATTATGTAAGGGTTTAATTTCACCCAAATTAAAAAAAAATCATATTAATTGCAAAGGGAATATGGGTGGGGGGTAACTATATATAATTTACAAAAGATTTACAAGAATTTATTGGGAAATAAGCAATGTGTCCAATATAGTCTTTTACCTCAGAATGAACATTATGGGTGTGCCGCCCGCCCCTTCTTGTATGTACCGCCTGCATCGTCCTGAATTCTCCCTAGGACAACAGTTTACCCTTTTATTTTGATTTGTAATGAACATCCAAATGAAAAAAGTCGGAAATGATATATATTTTCAATGTTTTGGGTGATATTTTCACGTTTTATTCATGTGTTGAATATCACATTCCTTCTGGCAATGAAGTCATTGAAAAGGTCCCAGTTTCAACATAAAAGCGACCCTTAATATAAGTCTATCATATTTTACTGTTAAAGATAGACATATTCCAACAAAAACTTACTGGAAAGCGTAAAGCACATGGTTTCGATGTCAATGTAATGCGATGAACTCAAAGAAAACTTGTCCCAAATCTTGGCTTTAAGTTCCAAAACGCAAACCCAACATAAATATTTTCTAAGAGAGGTGAAACTCGTGAAACTTTGGAATTTGCTTCCCAAAGACAGATTTTCTAGGGGGAAATGGAAGTCTAAAGGCGAGGAATGCGTTCGTTCTGATATCACGGGTGCATTGTATTAACACATAAAATGTACAACGATTGTTTAATGTTGCTGTCTGTCGTTAATTATTGTACTGTGTGTAAATAACATGGGATCTTTTGAGGCTATGTCTACTTGCAATCCTCAAACAGTCGTAACAGTGTTGTTTTTGGACAAGGCTTAGCATTTCAAATTTTTACCGCAAAAATCGCTTAAAAACGAGTACTAAAGCTACCGGTGCCGTTTCAGCAAGTCTATCATATTTTTGGAGGGATAATTTTCATATTTTTTTCCAACAAGAAAGCATATTAATGAATTAGTCCCTCCAGATGCTACCGAATAATTGGCTGTCTCATGGACTATAACAAACTTAATGGCCTGATCTTAAGAAAAACTCCAAATGCAACACCCAGTGTGATTTTAACTCCAACGGACGAATGCTTAATAATCCTGCTGACATAGCCAATGCATTCAACAATTATTTCACACAGATATCTTAGATTTAAAAAAAATTATCTGCACAAAGGGACTTGAAACAGTTTATTGGCCATCCCAATATTAATTCACTGTTCTTAAACCCTACATATGCATTTGAAATCTGTGAAATATTAAATTAAACAGTAATTTTTTTAAAACAGTGCTGTAGGTTTAGACAACATTAGTCCAAGGGTGGTCATCAAATCAGTCATTTTGAATAGTGCTCCGTTGTGTTAAATGTTCAACTTATCTATAACCACGTGTATCTTTCCTAATAAACTTAAGTTACACCGATCTAAAATAAAACATGCTGATCCCTGTGAAATGACAACTGTAGGCCCATCTCTGTTCTGTCTGGATTTTTGTAAAATGTTAGAAAATCATCAATTCAATATAATTCCTGTTGTGCAACCTTGTAAACGAGTTAGATCTTCAAATTTTCGTCAAATTGACTGGTCAGTCTTGATTAACACCCGGAAGCTCCATTTACAGCGATGTTTGCCGTCTGTTGTGCTACCTAATGTACGGACTACATATATCCTCCCAGACTTTGTTAACAATCAGTCTGACTCTCGACTGGATTTGGATGACACAACCAAATGTTTTGAAACCATATCCAATCTGAAGGGATTAAGGATTGCGCATCTTAACGTCGTTTCACTTCTGGCTGAGGGGAACTGCAAAATTGAGATGCTGAGAATGGCATTGACTAACAAACCTATAGATATTCTGTGTTTAAATGAAACAAGACTCTCAGATAAAATTAATTCTGATGAAATTGCCATTGATGGGTATACAGTGTACCGACATGACAGAAGTCGTAAAGGAGGTGGCGTGGCGATATATGTATCTAAAGATCTTCAAAGTACCCACAGGTGTGATTATGAAAGTAGTGATGTTGAAAGTGTATGGACTGAAGTTAATTTGCCAAATACAAAATCAATTGTTGTTGGGTCCATTTATAGACCACCGTCATCTAAGGCAAGTTTTATGGTTACCTTGAAAACCACTTATCTCATGTTGTGAATCTGGCCGATAACAGTGATATGGTTCTCACAGGTGACTTTAATTTAGATTTAGCAAACCGAAGTCAGCTAAAGTCATTACCCAATTATGTCAACGATTTCAGTGGCACAACGTTATTGATACACTACACGTATTACTGAGAAAAGTTCTACATGTATTGATTTGATTATGGTATCTAACCAGAGCAAAGTGTTCTCATCAGGCAACATCTCAGTCGGGTTTAGTGATCATAATCTTGTGTATATGGCTTTTAAAGCCCGTAAAATTAGAGCTAAACCAAAATTTATTAAAACAGGACTTTCCGTAAATTTGATATCGATCTGTTCAACCAAGATCTTAGTAATGTAAACTGGGTAACTGTGTGTCGAATGAATGATCCTGATATGGTATGGACGGCCTTTAAAAACAAGTTTATTGAAATTGCAGATCAACATGCACCACAGGTAGAAAATTATATTAAAAGGGCAATTTACCTCCATGGTTTAACCAGAAATTTTGTCATTATCTAATGATCGTGACTTCTACAAACGTGTTGCTCAGAAGAGTGGTAAATCTAGAGATTGGGATTATACCGTTCCAAAAGAAACCATACTACTAATGCGATCAAATATGCTAAGTCGTATTATTCAGATACTATTAAGCAAAATAAGAACGATGGTAACAAGTTATGGAAAACAATTAAATCTATTCTTCCAACAAAAGGCCGAGAGTGTGTTGAGAAAGTTGTAGTAAATGGTACTGATATTAAAGAGCCCAAAGAAATTGCTAATGCTTTCAACAACTTTTTTACAGAGATCGGAAATAGACTGGTTCAAAATGTTAACAATGATGACATTGAGAGTGTGTGCAAAAATTTGAATTGTACAAATGAAAGTCTAAATATCATTGAAATTGATGAGGATTATGTTATTAAACAGCTTTCTACCCTTCGGGTGGATAAGGCTACAGGTATTGACGGCATTGGTGCTAGATTATTAAGAGCTGGGGACTATCAGATCGTATCACCCCTTACATACATCCTAAATCTCACTATCCGCACTGCCGTTATCCCACTTGAATGGAAGAAGGCTGTTGTTTCACCTATTTTAAAGATGGTGAGAAAACAAATTGTAGCAATTATAGACCTATATCTGTCTTACCTGTGATTTCTAAAATTCTTGAGAGAGCCATCCATATCCAGGTCTATGAACATTTGCGAAAAAATGGGCTTTTATCTACTGTACAATCTGGGTTTAGGCCTCAACACTCAACTCTTACTGCAATAACTGATGTCACTGATTATCTTTATAATAATATGGACAAAGGCGAAATAACTGGTGCTGTTTTTTAGACCTGAAAAAGGCGTTTGATACGGTAAACTATAAGGTTCTTCTGCGCAAACTATCTTACTATGGTATTTGTGGCAAAGAGCTGGCATGGTTTTCAAATTATCTTACCAACAGAGAGCAAATAACAATCATTAATGGTGTTTGTTCAGATCCTAGACAAGTAACAGTCGGTGTACCTCAGGGCTCAATTTTAGGGCCCACTTCTTTTTTATTCTTTTTATCAATGATCTGCCAGACAATATTAGCAGGGAGTAAGATAGTTTTGTATGCAGACGATACTGCCATAATGTACAGCTCTAAAAAATAAATATGACATCAATTGTGTTTTGAATGAAGAATTGCAAATTGTCTCTGAATGGATGTACAATAATAAATTAACTCTCAATGCTTCGAAAACTAAAGTTATGACTTTTGGCACATCTCAAAAAATAAAAAAGGTAATAATCTGACTGTTAAAATTAAAGATGATATATTGGAGAATGTGACCGAATTTAAATATCTTGGTGTATGGTTTGATCAATATCTCAGATGGGACACGCACATTTTAAACTGCTGCCAAAATTTCTCAAAGAATTGGAGTAATGAAACGGTTGAGTTGGTATGTTGACCAATATACTCGTAATATATTGTATAATGCTCTCATTTTGCCTCACATTGACTATTGTTGCACAGTTTGGACTCATGGTGCTGATAAATATGTTAACAGAATTCAGATTTTACAAAACCGGGCAGCAAGATTAACATTAGGCTACAAGGTTAGAGATGTACATGTGATTGACATATATAGTGAATTAAATTGGATGCAGGTTCGTGAGCGGGCTGAGTATTTTAAAAATATTCTTATGTGCAAGTGTGTCCATGGCCTGGCTCCAGAGTATTTGTCAATTGGTATACAATCTCAGATGAATACTCATTCTTATAATACTAGATTCAATACCAGTATTAACATTTCTCACTCAGCTATAAGAACTGAAATTGGTAAACGTTCCTTCAAGTTCTCTGGAGCCAGGTCATGGAATAATCTTCCACTTGCCATTAAAAGCTTGCCAACTATCTTGACTTTTAAAAAGCATGTCAAGGAGCATATTTTAAGTTCAAATAATTTGTAATTTTGTATATGTGCTTTTGATGTTTTAGCTTGTATGATGTACGTTGTTTTTATTATTACTGTATTTGTACTGAGGGCCTCCATGGAAAAGCAGTGCTGTGCACTGATCGGAGTTTACCCTCATTAAATATGACGTAAATAAAATCAACAGTTTCGAAAATAATGCTTACACCCATAGGTATTTTCATAGACTTGTCTAAAGCTTTCGATACTATGAAAGATATACCGCCCGTGTTTAGCTCAAGAAACCCAAACATTTAATTTAAAAAGCGAACGAATTTGAAAAGATAATTTGAAAGATAAAGGAAAAAAAAACATGTATGAAGTTCGGATGTCGTAAACTGTATAAAAGCGATATTTAAAACGTGTTTGATTCTGATTGACAGCTGAACTGGCCAATTAATTTAATTTACCATGGTTAGTACACCCACTGGCCAAAAGTATTGCAACATGAATTTGTATACGAGACATTGCCTAGACGGATGGCCGCAATTATCAGGTCACGTGGTTACCCGACAAAGTATTGAAGGACTTTGTTTCCGAGCAAGAACAGTAAAAAAAGAACATTGACTTCAAAACACAGGCACTTTTTAAGTAGTGTAAATAAAATAAAATAAATTATTGTAACACAGTTCTCCAAACTGAACTTTGGTGTGAATTTCAATGTTGCAATACTTATGGCCAGTGAGTGTATATGGTTTCTGGAATAACCAATCTACATCAATGGCATTGCTTGAACTTTCTAATTAAATCATCAAAAGTTTTATTCAGGATTTTGGTTTTTTAACAACTTCCCTCCAAAGAATTTTAATTTTTCCGGTATTTTGGGAAACCCGATAATTTTCCAAAAGGGTTTTTTCTTTCAATCTGAAATTTCTCTTTTCTTGGGCCCCAAAAGAAAGTGAAAAACGTTCAAATAAGTCATTTTTCAAGATGGGGTTATTGGGTTGGTTCTCCCTATTCCCTCCATTTTAAACAAATTTTCAAAAATTTTAAAGATGCCTTGAAAAAAAATTGATTGATATTGAATACGACTTTTAAAAGGAAAGCATTTTCATTTCACTGGGATTAGCGGATGTGGGCCCCCCCACAATGCCCCCGGGTATACAGGTCCGTTTATGTAAAACCGGGTTTGGGAATACTCGCCATTCAGGTTCTGTAGGGAGGGGACTGCCAGAAACGGGCCCCGGGGAACCCCTCTTGAAACCCAAACCCCCCTTCAACTCCCTGCACAGTGGTAAGTAGAGTCAGCATCTTGTGCCCATCTTTCGTTGAGAATTTGTCCATTTGGTCAGGAGTAAGAAATTAACTGGAAACAGACAAAAAAGAAATAAATTAATCAAATTAACTCCTTGAAACTTACCTTTTATCTCCCGGGGAGATCCAAGAGGGGAACCGGGCCCCCTACCCCTACCCACCAAAAAAATATATACAAAAAAAAAAAAAGGCACCCAAATTGTTTAAAAAGGTAGTCTTGGGTTTAAGACTCTGTTTTTTATTTTTAAACACGATCCATCTTAAAACCCTTTTCTCTTTCCGCATCGCTATCAAAAACAATTCGATATATTTTTTTTAATCGCGATTTGCCGATAAGCCGATAACTAAAAAAGGGTTTTCGATATCATAATCGAAATTTCAAAAGGAAACCGGTATTCGATAAAAAATTTTTATCGCCCAACAAAAAAAACCCCTACGCGCCCTCGGTTTCAAATTTTTAAAATTTTTTTTAAACAAAAAAAAATGGGTTTTTTATAACATGCGCCCTCACAAATGTGGGCTACTCTAGCATATCAAATGGTTTTTTTATAAGCATACACCACTGTGGGGTCTCTAGCATATCAAATGGTTGTTTTTAAAAACATGCCCCCACAAATGTGGACTACTCAAAATATCAAATGGTTTTTTTATAAGCATACCACCCCAAAATTTGAGCTACTCCAACATATCAAATGGGTTTAAAGCTACACCCCAAAGTGGGCTACCTAACATATCAAAAGAAATTTTTTTAAGCGCCCCCACCACAAATGTGGCTCTCGCATATCAAATGGTTGTTTATAAACATGCACCCCAAAGGACTACCCCTAGCATATCAAATGGTTTTTTTAAACCCCACACCACAAATGTGGGCTCTCTAACATATCAAATGGTTTTTTTTGCCCTGCCCCCACAAATGTGGACTCTCTAAATAAATAGTTTTTTTATAAATGCCACTACAAATGTGGGGGACTCTAGTTTTAAATGGGTTGAAAAAAAGCTACACACACAAAATTTGGGCTACCCCTAGCATATCAAATGGTTTTTTTTAACATAAAACCACAAATTGGGCTACTCTAACAAAAAAGGGTTTTTTATAAACATGGGATCACAAAATGTAGGGTACTCTAAACCCTATCAAATGGTTTTTTTTAACATCGCATCACAAATTGGACTACTCTAAAATCAAATGGTTTTTTTTAAACATCGCCCTCACAAAATGGGCTACTCACTTTAAATTTGGTTTTTTTTATAAGCATGGCCCCAAAATTGGACTACTCTAAGCATATCAAATGGGTTTTTTTATAAGCATCGCTTTTAAAATGGACACCCCTAAGCATATCAAATGGTTGTTTTAAAGCATCACAAATGTGGGCTACTCTAGCATATCAAATGGTTGTTTTAAACATCGCACAAAAATTGGTCTACTCTAACATATCAAATGGGTTTTTTATAAACATTTGCATCACAAATTTTGACTACTCTAGCATATCAAATGGTTTTTATAAACATGGGATCACAAATTTTGGACCTCTGGCATTTCTACCCTTTGGTCTTGTTGTATTCATAATATCGAATAAATAAAAAAAGCGAATACAAAAATATAAGAATAATTGTGGTGTGTAAAGGTATGGGTCTATCATTAGATAAAAAAGATGAATAATATACCAAACATTCAAGCTTTTATTATTTGGAAACGACGACATTGGTGAGGGCCCTTTTTCGGGATAGGACTATTTCCCAAACGGATTGTTTTGATTAAATTTTCAATTGGTCTTTTTTTCAATTTGGATTCCCTTCATTGGTGGTCGTTGATTGTTGTCACTAAATTGGTAATATTGACCAAAATCTTTTGAAAGTATTTAAATCGCCTTTGGGGGAAATTTTAGACTCGTAATTTTTTTGTTTGTCAATTATTAGCCCTTTTTTATTTCTTCGTTTTTTAAAGTATTTCTTTTTCTGGGGAAATTTAAATTTTTTGTTAAACAAAGGGAAAAATTACGAAAAAAAACATATGGTAATTTTTTTTGAATCCATTTATCAATAATCAACCTTTAATGATTCAACTGATTACGTGTTTTTTAACAGGGAATTTTTTGGTTTTTAAATTTTTAATTTTTTCATATTTGTTTCATTTAGAAATTGGGAAAATTTATGAATTCTAAAATTGAAACAGTAAATTTTTCAAAATTTTTTAAATAATTTTTTTGTTTTAATGACATCCCCCCAAAATTATTACTGGGAAGATTGATACCATCATCAACTTTATCCCAATTAAACTTTAATAATTTAAATTTCCCAATTTTTTTATTATTTTTTTAAAATTTCCCAATTTTTTTTAAGACTATTCTCTAAAACTGTTATAAATATTTGGGGGGGTAGCGGGGACATCTATATAAACCAAGATGGTTTTTAAAGGGTGTGGAGTAAGGGACACGCCCATAGGTCCCCTTTACCCATGTTTGTATCTTTACTGGGGGCTTTTCCTCTCAAAATTAAAATTTATAAAGCATTTGTCAGTGGGGTATTTGGTCCTATTTGGTATTTCCAAAACCTCCTTTCCATATAATATCGGGGTGTCTTCTGTCTATATCACCCCCGTGGGTATGTACTTATCTCCCCTCGATTAAATCCTTGATATGGGAGACCCTGGTGGAGTCCCTCACTATTTCACCCTTTAAACTCCCTTTTATCCCCGCCTTTGAGACGACGGAGGATGTCGTTCCCCAACCCGAACTCTCCGGTCTTGTTCCCGAAACCATTGCTATACTCATCCCGCTGGGGGGAAATTAACCTTCCCATCCTGTCTTTGGAATACCTTTGGTTTTTCAAAAGAACAAAATTTGAAAGGGTTTGAAAATTCCCGAGTGATAGGTTCGATTTCAAATTTTTCATTATTTTAGTTTTTTTAAAAATTCAATCCAGCCTTTTGGGGCCGTTGTCATTCCAGAAGACCTCTAAGCCTTCTGGATGTTTGGAAAAAGGGGTTTATGGGGTTAAAACACCATCCCTGGGTGACCAACTCCCCAAATTCCCGGCAGTCAAGGGTCAGGACCCGGGGGTCGTACTTTGGGGGAGCAGTGGTTTCTTTGGGGGGGTGGTGGGCCCCCGGCCCGGGGGGGTGGTCACCTTTGGGGCGGGGGTGGTCCCCCCGGGGTGGTGGTCTCCTTGGGGGGCCCCTTTGGCCCCGGGGTGGTGGTCTCACTTGGCCGGGCGGTGGTCACACTTGGCCGGGGGTGGCCCCCTTGGCGGGGCGGTGGTCCACCCCGGGGTGGTGGTCCCACTTGGCGGGGGGGGGGGTCCCCCAGGGGGGGGCCCCACTTGGGGGGCGGGGGCCCCTTCCGGGGGGGGGTTTTCCGGCGGGGTGGTGGTCTCACTTGCCGGGGCGGCCTGTGAGTAACATCTGCTCAAATAAATGAATAAGTACATTTTAAATTAAACAAGACAGAGAACAAAACAAACACCATGTTTGTCGATAAAGTCACATGTCATTTTGTTAAAGTCTAAATCAAGTTATATGTCATTTATTTACAATTGCAAATCAAGTCACAAGTCACTGAGTAAAGTCTCAATTAATTTTGTCCTAGGCGTATTTGACATCCCTCCCTTTTGTGAAAATGTAGGCCCTATCGCCGTGTTTTACCGGCAATTTCTGGAGTTTGTTGTTTTCATTGGAACATTGATAATTTCGTTTAGAACGGAAACAAATACCGTACTTTACAAAGTTAGAAGCTTGGTTTAACACAAAAATTTGACAGGACCTGCCATTAATTCATTTAGGTACATAGGCCTACCGGTATTTTCTGTGAAACCATGTTTCCTATGGTTATTCTGAGAATTGTTTGATTTTGAAAGCATTTTTGATTTTAAAAACATTTGTTTTAACTTCCTTATGAAAAGACAAAATTCGGAAATACCGTAAAAGTGGCGAAAAACACGGTCGGTACATCTTTAGGATAAATGTATCAGGTTTCCGGATGTTGTATTGTATATTCTTGGAAGGCTGATAGCAAAACTTAGACGAGCAGTGGGAGCGAAATCTGGCATTGTGTCCGAGAGGCTCTAGCGCCGTTGTATATATTTATAAATTTGCGGGTTTTATTGGAGATTGTCACATGCCATTTTCGTCAAGTCAAAATGGAAATTAAATTCCTTTCTCTCAGGTCAAAGGAAAAAAATGGATTTGATTCCAAGTAACCAACTCAAGTCACGTACTCTTCAGCTATAGGTAGTTCCTGATAGACGCCATCTTTACGGGCAACTTGGCAGCTTTGAACTGTGCCAAGCATTCTAAGCTTCACCGACCAATGAAACAAAGACGCGATGCTTGCGTAACACACGGGTATGCGTTCAAGCAATAGTCAGTCATTGACGGTAAAGATGGTTGATGTTTGCTTGATGGGACATCAATACAAGACACATAAAATAAAAGAAAGTGGGTCGAGTATGAGCGTCCCTTTTTGTAGTGAGTTATACCCCTGCCCCTCCTGCAGAAAGTTTCACAGAAATACAAATTAAATGAGTTCATGATGCGCCTAAGGCTGCACTCTATAGGGCTCTTGATATTTTGTCAAATTTCACCAGTTTTTACTGTGAGTTTGCCATTAAAAGTACATCAATCTGGTTGGGTGTAATGCAGTGATCATGTCTTGACTCCACCATCAGATGGATATCCTGAACTGATTTTGAGTGATTTATGATAAGAAATAATCATCGGATCTGACTCTGATATTGGTCATGGACACATATTGTACATTACTACAGTATACACCAGTGTTGGAACAAAGGCTTTGATCCTCGAAGGCCAGCGCCAAGGCTTGACCCTCAAGGCCAAGGCTTTGACCCTCTGCTTCTTTAAGGCTAAGGCCAAGGCTTAACCCTCATAGGCCAAGGCCAAGGCCAAGGCCTCTAGTATAAAATTACTACTAATATAATACATGTCACACATCATAACGAATCGCTCAAAGTAAGAATAAAAAACTTCACGTACAAATATATGACTGAGTAGAAGTTCAGGTCTTCGTGGATACCATTTAAATAATAACAAAAAAGAATGGTTTGCTTCCATACTGATGCACATTATTCTAAACCGAGTATAACAAAGGGGGGATCTAAGAACGGTTGTTTTTTAACTGATGTTAGCCTCGTTATTATGTAACATGGAAGTACTTTTATTTTCTGGGCCATCATGAGTTAGAAATATTAGCATTACTTCTAAAACAGACCAGACTATATTTCACCCAGAATTTGTCAAAAATCTTTGACCAAAATCCACTGAATGGCTCTTCGAGATTACTTCAGCACCTGTATCAAAGTTCAGAAAATCCCAAAAATATGGGAGACATGCTAAAGTAATGGGAATTTCAAACCGGACAAGGCCGCTGAAGACCCGGGCAGATACTGTCCAATAAGCCTACTGTGTATAATCTACAAAGTGATGGAGAGACTAATATACTGAATCGTAAACCCAACCCATTGTGGATCCTCAACTCCCCACCTGAGCAGGCCGGTTTCCATACAGAACGCTGTACAACAGACCAAGTAACACTCTCACAGAAGACATAGAGACAACTTCCAAAAGGTCTCAAGAATGGTGCTGTACTGGTTGATCTGTCAGCAGCATACATGACACGTATGGCAATATTAAAGGTCTTGCCCTAAAACTACATAAAATCATACCTGATAAAAACCTTAAGTAAACTTTCTCTCATGACAATGATCACTTGCAGAAGCTTGTACAATGACTGTTAGCTAAGAAGAAACCAGGTAAAAAATGCTTCCTGAAAAACGGGTCCTGCAGGGCTCAATGCTCGCACCGATTTAATCTCAACATTTACACCGCTGGACCTACCAACCACTTAAGTCTCAAAGAATACATTGGGCTACGCAGATGACATAGCACCCCCAACCTCTGCCAAAACATTAACAAGCTTGAAACAACACTTGGCACCGATATGGAATCCTTAAGCCGTTACTTCCAAAAACTGGAGACTCTGACTTAACATCAACAAAACTGTTTAGGAACTAGATCATAACTACAAAATCACAAGTCGTTTGCAATGGCACAACCTATCCTGTATGATGATTTCCCAAGTATCTTGGTGTTACTTTGCGGGACAGATCTCTAACATACAAAAGCCATCTCACAACAGCTCGCACAGAAAAGCCAACGTCTCGCAACTGTCTCATTAGACAACTAGCAGGCCTTTCCTGGGGCGCAGACTACAACGTTCTTCGAATCTCAGCAATAGCTTCAGTATACTATGTTGCAGAGTATCTGTGCACCGGTATGGGCAAGGAGCACCTATTGCACCAGCAAGATTGACGTAGCCTTTAACAACACCACATGCGCATCATCTCAGGATGTATCAGATCAACTCCCACCAATCAAAAACCCCTACCACAACTGCGACTGCCATCAAGAAATCCTTTCCATCAACAAGCCCACAAACTGCCAGAACATTAACATTCTGGATCGCACCCAAAGACTTGGGCACTAAACACGTGGCGGAATATGTGGCAAGAAGTCAGAATCCAGGACGTGGATATTTAACCACATTCCTCACCTTCTACCAACCCACCAGGATGGAATCTACATCGCCACTGCTGGGTCAGAAACTTAACAGACTAAGAACTGGCCATGGCCGATTTGGATACAACATGCTCCTGCATGGGACTAGAAGTGTACACGTTAATGTATTGCCTGTGGTCATGATGACCAGACTGTACATCACATCGTTCATGACTGTATTATTTACAGATGTGATGGAAATTTAACTGAACTCGACCAGTCTGTATTGGGAACTGGATCCATAACCTAATCCCTCTGTCATGTTAACTTTGCATGAACCATACGATAAATGAAATAAATAAAAGCAGTCCACAGCACAAATCAATGTTCTATCTACCCCATATAATCTGTATGCCAAGTTAAGTATAATTTATCTCCCTAGGCCCCACAAGTACATGTGTATATTGACAGAAAATTATTATAGCTTTGTTTTTAGGGGAAGCAGCAAAATGTACTATCATGGTAACAATATGTGTATGCTGTAAAGTGAAAGTGTGTCAACACACAAATCTAGGATATTTTCCCTACTCCATGGTAAAAACATGATTAAATTAGATACTGGCAGACTTTGCAGACAGCTGGACTCCAAAGTTGCAATGTTTGTAGAAAAAAGCCAAAATTTCAAACAAATCTTACCTGAAAATCTAAATCGATGGGCCTTGAAGAGCAAGGCCCTAAAGTTCTGCAAGGCTGCTTGACCCTCAAGGCCAAGGCCAAGGCTTTTTGCCCTCAAGCCTTAGAGGCTTCAGCATCAAGGCACTACTGGTACATCACTGGTATACAGAGGTATAGTGACTTGTATTGATTATCACACACACTTGAATTGGATGGGACTCCTGCCACACTTGGATACACATGACTGGTCTTGTATTGTATGCACTACTTATATCTCCAATACTAAGCCTGACTGGTACAATGGCTCCAAATATCTCCTATACGAGAGAGGAATTACTGGAACTTCAACCAAGCAGAACTATTGTTGTTAAGAGTAGAGTTGCTAGCTCCATGTATAGAACCCTACATAGTTTGGGCATCTGCTCAAAAATTCCCACCAAGCGTGGGTGTAGAGGTGGAAAGGGAAAAATCTATGCCCCCATATCAAGAATCTTTAACAATTCGCCTATTAAGAATAAACTAAACCTAAGTGTGTGGAATGCACAATCTGTGGGTAATAAAACCGATAAATTATGTGACTATGTAACTGATCGTGACATAGATGTCTTGTGCCTAACTGAGACGTGGCTTAGGCCTGAAGATCCTGTGGTAATAGGTGAGCTGTGCCCCCCTGGCTACACCTTCATTAATGTTCCCAGAGACTCTGATGATCATCACGGTGGAGTAGGTATCCTGTTTAAATATCAAATACATCTTGGACCTGTCAGTAATGTTCAGCTTCCCAAATTTAAAACTTTTGAGTATGCTGTGTGTCAAATATATCTAGGACACTGACTATAATTGTGGTCTATAGGCCACCACCATCCACCAAGAATAGATTGAAAGCGAGTGATTTTCTTGAGAACTTGATGAATTTGTTAATGGTGTGAACTTATTACCTGGCAAAATCCTTCAACATACTTCAACAGGACTTCAACATACACTATGATATGCCTTTTTAAGTCTGATGTTAGTCGTTTTGTTACCACCCTGGCATCAGCTGGACTTGTACAACATATCATTGATCCTACTCATAGATGTGGGTACATACTATTGATTTGTTTATAACTAGACATGATGATCTGTTGATCATGAAGTATTTGATTGATAGAAGTAATTTTACCAAAGATCACTATATGATAAACTGTGTCTTAGACTTGCCAAAACCATTGGCTAGTAAAGTTACTCAAACAATACGTAAATATAAGCTCATTGATCATGAATCTTTTTCAAAAGACCTTGCTGCAAAGAATGCATGATATTGCCTCCCATGACTTTGACAATATAAATGATCTGTCTGCTGAGTATAACAAGGCATGCTCTGAAGTTTTGGACTCTCATGCCCCTCCATCCACCATAACCCGCAGTGTTAAACATCGTCCTGCCTGGTATGGTGAATCCGTGATACTGCTAGAAGAGAACGACGTCGATGTGAAAGGAGATGGCGAAAACTAAGATCTGATGCCAGTCGCGAAAAATATCTCGCGTCTAAACAGAATGTTAATGATTTAATACGCGAGTCTAAGACGGAGTATTACAAGGATAGACTTAATAACTGCAGTGTCAAGGACATGTATAAGACCGTAAATGAGCTTTTAAAAAACCAACAAAGCTATCCCTGACACTGACTGTCCTGAGGACCTTGCAAATGATTTTAGCAGATTCTTTATTGAGAAGGTGAATAAGATACGTAATGAGGTTGATGGTATGGTTCTTAGTAGTAGTGGTGTAACTATTGAGTCGTACCGGTACTTGAAATCGTCCCCTGTTGCATGTAAATTTTGAATTTATGAGGTGACCAATGAAGAGCTTCTTGAAATCATTAAAAAGTGTCCTAATAAATCTTGTGCTTCTTGACCCCATGCCCACATGGTTGGTTAAACAGCATATTGATGTTCTGCTCCCAACATTATGTAGAATTGTTAATACTTCGTTACACTCTGGTGTGTTCCTTAATGATTTCATAACCATCATCACTCCTGTTTTGAAAAAACAACTCTCAATCATAATGAACTTAAGAATTACCGTCCAATAGCAAATCTTGAATTTACATCTAAGGTGTTAGAGAAGTGTGCTTCATCTCAAATAATTGAGCATATGGACTCCAATCTTTCTGAGCCTATATGCAGTCAGCATATAAGGGTCGTCATAGTACGGAGACCGCTTTGACTTGCGTTCACAATGACTTTTGCGCGCAATTGACGATCAAAAAGCTGTTTTGTTGTTGATGTTAGATCTATCAGCAGCATTCGATACGGTCGACCATGGGATTTTCTGCAAAGGCTCAGAGATGATTTTGGAAATTGTTGGCGCAGCCCTGGAATGGTACAGTACATATCTTGAAAATAGATCTTCCGTGTATTTGTATCAGGTGCATATTCTCATGACCTTTTTTGGATTATGGCCTTCCCCAGGCTCAGTCACAGGCCCTTTTGGGTTTGTAGTTTATATTCATGCTATGCTGTTGGAAAATGTTACGTCATCATAATGTAAAATATCATGTATATGCTGATGACATTCAGATATATCTGACAGTTGATCCCAACATTCCTGGTGATGTTCAATCTGCTCTTTTTAAACTCTCCAAGTGTGTAGCTGACATTCAGCATTGGATGATCAAAAGCAAGCTCAGGCTCAATCAAGACAAGACGGAATTTTTTGTTGCGGCATCCCCACATCATCTGAAAAAAATGGATAATATCAGCCTCCTACTTGATGGTGTTGAGATATTTCCGTCGAAGTCTATTCGGAACCTTGGGATTGTTTTCGATCATCAAATGAGTATGTCTGATCATGTGACTCAACTCTGTAAGTCTATAAATTGGCTTATCAGAAACATCAGCAGAATTCGTCCATACATTGATTTTGATACATGTCACAATACAGTTAGGACTATCATTCTTTCACGTCTGGATTATTGCAATGTGTTGTTTAATGGCATTTCTAAAAAAGATCTCAAACGCTTGCAGAAATTGCAAAATAAGTGTGCACGTTTAATTTGTCTTAAACCAAAATTTGAGCATGTTACTCCTCTACTGAGTCAACTACATTGGTTACCAGTACCGTAAGTGAAAGAATTATGTATAAAACATTGTTGTATGTATATAAGTCACTGAATGGGCTCTCTCCCCAGTACATCCAAGACTGCCTACTTGTCAAAACTCCATCTAGTGACATGATGAGAACTGCTCCACAGGCAGTATCAATTTTGTTGTTCCTGTTACCAAGAAATGTGCTGGAGATAGAGCTTCTCGGTGGCTGCACCATATCTATGGAACAGGTTACCTGTGCATATTAGGAATGCTACAAGTCTAAACTCATTCAAAATTTCACTTAAGATTATCTATTTCCATGATGCTTTATTATACTTAAATTATTGCTGTACTGTTCATATCTGCGCTTTGTATCCTTAGGAAAAGGCGCATTATAAATGTTATTATTATTATTATTATTACTCATTTTAAATGGAGGGCAATATTGGCAAAACTGCTTCTGAATAGGAACTACACACTGTGAAAGTTTCAGTTTGTTTATTAAGTTGTGTCCGTAAACGACAAACAACCTTTATTTATGCATTATTTTTCATATTCAGTCTTATTGGCGATCACTTTTCTTTATGAAAGCAAAGATTGATATTATCGTCAGTTTTACACCAGTCCTAGTTATATACAATAGGTCTATCTGTAAATCAGGTCTAGGGCTTCTAGTTCTATACACTAATGTTATATCCGATAAAGTTAATTGATTAATTCTCACCGCTGCAGTTGAACAGTTGGCGAATCTTCGTCTCATTTGATGTAATTAAAGGGTTGTCAGTGTAGTACGGCTCGAATGACCTCTCGGGTTTTATTTTGTTCACTCCACCGAGCCGTAGTCTGGTGCAGCTACACCGGTCTTGCTCCGGTACCGGTAGCACCCATCGGAGTTTGTTGGTATGATTGGAGTCCGGTTCGTTCCCAAAGTAGCACACTTCAGCCGAGACGATGTGAACTTTTATAGTTTGAGAAGGGGAAATAAAAATGTATTTTCTTAAAAAAGGAGATTAAGTTAAATTAGGAGAATTCGGGATTTTCCTGCCATTTCCTCCAACATTGAAAAACTATTACATTCGAAAAAAAAAGCCGATATTAAAATCATACTTAAAATTAAATATTTTTCTTTGTTTGTAAAAATTGAAAGAAAATCAACGCGCGTAACTCATGCAATGTCTAAACACAGATGCGTTTAAAGGGATGGTCCAACATTGGTCATGCTGGCAAAACTGTCTCTATAAGAGTGTGTCTTCTCTCTTTGATATGCATTGACATCTATCCTCCGTTTACCTAATTTGAAGCACCTATCAACTGAAAGGTAACTTACAAATGAAATTTGAAGTTGTATGTCGCAGTTTGTTACAGTGAGGGATTCTCTTGTAAAATGTTGCATCTCAATGCGTGATCATTACGAATGGATGTCTGGAGCGCCGGTGTTCGCGACGCACAGAATTATGACAATCAAGAAGTGATGTTTCTATAATGACTCACCCCAAACTGTTAAAGTTTACGGGCTCAGAAAATATACATGTACATGTAAATGTACAAAAATGGGTTGAATCATGCTTCATCTAATTCCAGACGGTTGTAAAATAGTTTAGACAATCTTGAAAATAGTTTTGACATAAAATGGATTCATTTGGAGAAGCTCTAACAACTTGTACGCAATATTCTTGAAAGATCAATACAATGGAAGGTGACCATGATTATCATTTTTGAAAACAGGGCTCTGAAACTTGAAATCTGAAAAATACTATTAACATTTTGCCAACAATGTATCACTTTTATATAACCATGGTATTTATGTTTCACATTCTCAATAATTTTCCACTACTGACCAAGCAATCATCAAGAGAATTAAGAAACTTCGTTCGCTCATTTTTATAAGGAACTTGTGTCCATTTTGAGGATCCGTAGCTTATTAAAAAAGTCATATACAAATGCAAATTATTTCTATGTTTTTGTATCCACAGACAACAGCTAGCAGACAGCATAGAACAATACAATCACAGATGTTCATGAAAAAGACAATGAGGTTATGTTCATTACCAGTGGAGTACTAAATCCGTGTCATAAAGTAGGAGATGAACATTTGTGTTCATAATGTACAACGAAGTACTGCAAACGTACAACCAATCAGAATCCTATGCGGCTATAATAAAGATGACACCCAAACGGACAAAGAATCAAACAAACAATCAATATTTAAACAAACCAAATTTCCCCTTTTTGCTTGTTTTTTCACGAATTATTTGCTTTATTATTACTTTTTACCGCATGAAAAATATTATTATTTATTTTTACCACATGAAAATTCTGGAGGAATGATCCTATGGACTGGGTCAAAACGTGAAGGATATATATATCCTCATCCCCGTGATTTACGCCAGTGTTCATCCCTGGATATTTGTATCTAGTAAATTCAGTGGTTTTAAGTTTTCTTAACAGCAACAGCAACATTATTAACATTATGTTAACGTTATGCCCCTGGTCATTGAACCAATATCATTCCTATAATCTTTCTCAGCTCCCCCGGCGGAGTATACAGCCGAGTAACACTAGCGCTTTAGAGACTTTTTCAAACACAATATTAACCCCTATACTCTCACTGATCACAAGTACCCAATTATACTACTTGGTGAAGAGAAACAATTACGGTAAAGTGTCTTGCTCATGGACCCAAGTACCATGGTCGTGGCCAGGATTCGAACCCACATTCTGATGACTTAGCTACCAATTCTGATGCACTGAACTGCTCGGCGGCCATGGTACCCCTCAGAAAAAATAACAACACCTCAGATTTTTATTCCCGGGAAGATTGCTACCATAAACAGCTTACCACCAAATAAATTTAACATTATAAAAAAAAAGCATTTATAATTTTCAAAAGCGACGCAATAAGTTACTTACCAACTACAAGAACCAAATATCCACACATTGTCATCTGTAGCTGTGCCATATTCTGTAAACTTGAGAAAATTTGATAACAAAAATGCTCAGTAGCTTCCACCAAAAGGAGCCCAGATTTGCTCTGTATTCCAACCCACTGCGACTGCACGCTAGTCCGTCTGATAAGTAATGAATGCAGCGCAGTCACTTTTATAAGAAAACTCCACAGCACCACCGAAGGAACACAGACAGAAGAGTCGATTATCACCGATTGCTCTGTGTTACAACCCACTGCGACTGTGCACAAGTCCGTCTGATGAATAATGCATGCTACACAGTAGAACTGTGTTTTATTTTAGTAGCAAACTGAAATGATAATTTCGTATTTTAACTGAACAACCAAAAAGTGAAACAAAATTAAGACTCATTTGAGACCCAATCTACAAAATGAGTCTGAAGTAAAGTAACTATAATTTAATATTTTAAGTAATATTGTATAATTGTTTAATTACGCGTCATGTTATTTTCATGTATTTTAATTGTATGTATATATGCAGAGCCCTCAATAGAAATCAGTTTATAACTGTTTGGGCATATCCTGAGTAAATAAATGAAAATAAATAAATAAATAATTAACCAACTCTTAATGTAAAAGTGAAAACCACTCTTTCAAAGAGCAATATGGTGGACAAGTCTTTTTGGAGTGGATAAAGAGTAAAATTAGTAGTGTATAAATCACATTCGCAAATACATCGATCAACCCACTTGCCATCACGCAGTACGCTCTCATCCTCTCCCGTCTTGACTACTGTAATTCTCTGTTGTACGGTGTTAGTCAAGCGGAGATCAACAGACTCCAGAAAGTACAAAATCGAGCTGCTAGGCTGGTATACTCAGTCGGCCGATTCTCCGATGCCCCGGAACTTCTGCAACAATTACACTGGTTACCTGCTAAACATCGCATCCTTTTAAAATTACTTCTCAATCTTTTTAAGTGCCAACATGGCGTAGCTCCTCCCTACCTGACTGACCTACTGTCCTCTTATGTCCCAGGTAGGGAGGGGCTTCGGTCTTCATCTGATACATCCCGTTTATATGTTAATATAAAATCACACAAAACTGGTGAAACATAGCTGGCCCTAAGGAATGGAACAAACTCCCTGTTCACATCAGAAATTCTTCTTCAATCCAGATTTTTAAAAAACTTCTCAAAACCTTTCTCTTCTAATTTCCGTTGTAGTCATTACTAGGTTTTCATTCTTGATTTGTAAAGCGCTTTGATCTTGTTAAAGGCGCTATATAAATACCCGTTTATTAAGAGTGAATTGGTAGCCTTTACTGTATTTTTCAATCGAATCAGAGTGGGTTTCACTAAAAAAAAGACTTGGACCGCCATATAGCTCTTTAACATTAAGAGAGAAGACTGCTTTTATGTACAGTCCTGTAATATGCCTTTTACAATGCGAATCAATAGAAAATGTCCTCAACTGCATCAAGCTCAGTTATTACTTCGTAGATGAGGTCATACAAACTTCCATAAGTCACCGTTAGGGGCGTTTGAATGTTTTTTCTCACTTTGGTCAAAACTGTATTTTCCCAACAGTGGCAGCGGCAAGGGGGTTATTTTCATTCCATTTTTCACGGCCATAATTTCAATGTAACAGACACATAGCTAGGGTAGATGTACCAATTATATTTGTGAGCTTAATTCTTGCACGCATGTCCGGGTGGGGTAAAAAATTAAAACAACACTTTTATGTACCATTTTCTTCTCCGCTATCAATACACACTCTTAAAACTAAAGTGTTGAATCAACATTTTAAAGAGTTCCGTCAGTGACTACTCTTTATAAAGTTGGATTTAACTTAAAAGTGTTAAATTAACATTGATAAAGTAGGTAAAACTTGTAGCTTTGCATGGTGAGGATGATAAGTAAGACTAATTGTGGTGACACCATGTGGACTCTCAATTGAGCAGTAATTAGTTCCAGTTCTCTTACCACCAGTTCTTTTCAGAACTAATTACTACTCAATTGAGATTCCACATGGTGCTGCAATTAGTCTTACTTATTGATAAAGTAAGACTTGACTTGACTCCGTGTTAATTCAACACTTTCTTTGAGTTGAATTTAACTTTATAAAGAGTAGTCACTGACCGAACTCTTAAAATGTTGATTCAACACTTTAGTTTTAAGAGTGCACAGGCGGCCCGGGGGAGGTGGGGGGGGGGGGGGGTGAAAAAAACAATGGATGGGTACATTAGTTATTCGCTTGATACTGAAAGGGGAAATACTCACATAGCAATTATAGACACAAAGCACAAAACTGTTGCATTATTCAGAGCTGTATTACTTCACATTATAACAACGTTTCAAACAAGCCTGGATGTTATTCATCAGGTTAATACTAACATTAAGATCATCAAGAAATAACCAAATTAAAGATTGTATCGTTCGTGTTTGTCGATATTTTGACGGAAATTTCTGAAAACAAAATTCCCATCGAAATATTGCTATTTAACTTGAGTAAAGGATAAAAATGCTGAAAAATTTACACATTTCTCAAAATAATCATGAGAAACATGGTTTTACAGTGAATGTCCGAAATGAATTTATGGTGCGTTCCGTCATAAATTAGGAGATGTGTATTATAAAGCTTAGCTTCTGACTATAATTTTATCAAATATCTCATTTGAAAATATTTGTTTTTCTTTCTTTAAGGAAATAATCGATGTTCAGATGAAAACACAAAATAATTGCCGGTAAAAAAAGCAGAAAACACGAGGCATACATTTGTAAGAGATAAGGACTTATATTTACAATAATTACATACAAACGTAGATATTCACAAATATTTAATACAGGATTGGTTATGCTGACAAACTATTTCTATGAGAATGCTTACTCTCTTTGAACCAAAATATGTTTTATAATTAATCAACATGTGAAAGATTGAGTTTATTACGTTGTGTCATTAACGATCATGCATTCAGATCTGTCATGTGTTCATTCTTACAATGGAATTTAGCAAAGAGAACTCTCTCCTAAATTCAACCTGGCAATCATTTCACTTTTCTTACAAATGACATCACCTCTGACGTAATCATTTCTTGGGGATATTGATATCATTATGTTTACATCAAGTAATAAGTTACTGTTAAAATTCTACAGTTTTGTTATTTATTAATAACCAATCATATACTTTCCTTTTAATTAAAAAGGAACAATTTGTAATTTTGAAAACTGAAGATTTCTATTGCCATCCTGCGACACCAAAAAATAGCAAGCGTGATACACAATATATACCACATATATACAGCTATAATAGTTATTATATATGCCGCAAAATTATTCTTGATTAAATGTTGAAATTATTTACAACTACAAGATGAATAATATAGGTTTTCTCGGTCAATTTTGGCAAATGAGCAGCCAATTTAATTTTCGTGCGTTCAAATTAAATCGATTTTGCCTTTCCAGTTGTTCCTGTGTTTCAAATTCAGAATTCGCGCATTCAATTTCGTTTTGAGGCATTCAAATTCCTTTAGCAATGTGTTCAATTTAGCATATCGTCGTTCTTTTTCATGACGCACAATCATCATTCAATTTAGCAAAGCTGGTTGGACTGGAGATTTTTGCTGCTTATTTGATTTTCAATTTCGTAAAGATGCAATCAATTTCGCCAAATGAGAATTCAAATAAGTACGATAAAGAAATGCTAACAAACCGACAAACAAATTAATCGTACTAGAGAACTGCTTCGTAACTTCACTTTAAATCAGTCAAACCTCTTGTTTTTCTTTATTCATTTATTTTTCCCATATTTGGGGCATTTTCTCTCCTTTTTTAGGGGGGATCTTTATTGGTTAACTGACCAAGAGCTAATTTGTTGTTGTGTTTGTGTTTGTGAAACATTAACGTTTGTTGGGTGTTTTTTATGTTTTTTTTACTAGTTTCTTATTGTTTATTTATGTTGTTTCTTCCTCAACCATCAATCTGTTGGCGTGACAGACATCGTGGCATATAATGTTTGGGTATGGTTATACCACTGCATGTACTTCACTGCATGTTCATTCCTCCTTGCTGGGCAGCCTGTCTGTCTCCGACGCGCTGTTGCCACCCAGTAACTCCCAGGGTGCGTTTAACTGCAGAGCGTTTTTAGATTGCACAAATGACAGAAATGACTGCCCAGAAATGAATTTGAATAAAAACGCACGCCTCGAATAGCTCCTGCGAATTTGAATGCTGTTTTGTTGAATTGTTAAATTGGATAGTTATTTAGTTAAATTAAATGACGCAATAGAACTTTGACTAGTCAGCAAACGAAATCGAATGTCCATTTTCAGCAGCATTCAATTTCGCGCGAAATAGAATGGCCTCGTGGTTAAATTGGCTGCTCATTTGCCGAAATTGACCGAGAAAACCTATATTCTTATAATGAAGCAAAACACTTTAAAATATATCTGGGTATAAATAATAAGATATATTGAATATCAACCTTGGTCTTTTGTTTCCTTGAAACATTCAATTTAAATATATCCTCTTCAGATTATGTTGTATAGGCCTATAGGCCATACGATCAATTTACAAAGGGTAGAGGTGGAGCTATATCCCCCCCCCCACACACACACACACATTTTGTCAAAAGCATATGGTCATTTGATCAACCCCCCACCCCCATTTCTCTACAAATAATGTTTGCGTCCAGTGAAAAATAAGTTGAATAAACATCTCAGTATAAACCTTTATGTAACGTTTGAATAATGATTAAGGATTATTAAGGGCTATCATTGTTTCAAATTTTCGATAGATTTCTTTAATTTCTAAAACTCCCATTCAGTAAGTCCAGAGTTTCCCTAAAATTGGATCAAAATATACCTTAAATTTCTCAAAATCTTCTAAAAATCTTCTCAATAGTAAGTCCTTTTTTAAGTCAACATTTTCAAACCTGTAAAAGTTCATCAGTTTGCTCAGTGGGGAGGGTGGGTGGTTAGGACGGGGTGGGGTGGTTAGGACGGGGTAACGTTCAGGGAGGGACATTGAAATTTATAATCGTCGCCCAACCTTTGACAACAAACGAAGCGCATTGAGGATTCCCACGGTTATGAAATGCGCTATGATACAAACAAGGACATTTTAAAGTATGCATTTCTTCCCTGTTCCCTGTTAAAGTGATTGTACACCTTGTATCTTGATAAATTGTCTGTTAAAGTATTCATTCTTTATAAGAATCAAGAAAGATGAATAGAAATCATCCTGTGAAACTTTCAGCTTATTCTGTTGTGTCATTAAATGAGAAAATAGTGACAATGAATTCAGATTTGTTTGTATGCATTCTTATGTGGAAAATTAATCATGACATGCATTTCACATTTGTAATATATTACTTAAATATGACAGAATGACAGACTGAATTATTTTATACCATCACCAACTTTACATAACGTAAGTTTTTAATTATAATTTAATTATAATTCAGTAATTTTGTAATCCGGTAATTACCAAAGGTTTACACTCCCTTTATCTGAAATTTCTCTTTTCCTAATAAAAAGAAAGTAAATAATTTCCAAATAGGTCATTTCACAAGATGGGCGGTTATTGGAATCATTCTGAATCATTCCCCCTCCCCTCCCCCTTTGACACAAATTTACGCCACTGCAAGTGATTACCCTTTTTCAGTCACCTTGACAATAATAATTGTAAAATAATTAAATATTCATGAGTGCCTTCTCAAAGATGAATATCAGAGACATCAATACTTTAAGTTATGCGAAAATACTTCTGCCATATTATATTTGAAAATAATTAGTTGATATTTAAATGCGCATTTTAAGAGGAACGACGCATTTTCATTTCACTGCGCGTTATTGCCTTTCCTAAACTACTCCACACAATGCCACGGCTATACACTAGTTTATTAAATGGCTGGGAATACTCGCCATTCAGGTTACTGTAGTAAGGAGGACCAGTAAACATTCCCGACCACGTACACGTCTTGAACCACCAACCTCCCTTCAGCTCATCTGCGCAGTTGTCAGTAGAGTCAGCATCGTTGTCACGATCGTACGTCGAGAAGTTCTGTCCATTGTGGTCAGGAGTAAGAGAATCACCTAGGAAACAGAGAAAATAAATGAAATAAATGACAAAAATAAATTAATTGAAACCACACTTCATCCATTGAGATCCAAGAGTGGCAATGGTCCCCAACAAAATAAATATAAGCCCTAACTGTATAAATAAATAAAATAATTAATTCAAAATAAAAACTGCGCATAATTAGAAAAGTAGAATGGCAGAATGTATGGTGTATAAAACGCAGCCGGTGGGGGCAAGTTACTGCGCACGACCGTGAAAAAAGGGAAACTTGTTTTGGGACCCCCGCTCCATTCTAAAATGTAGATCTACATCGCTATCAAACACGAACCGCTATCAAATTTGTTGATTCTCCCCCCGAAAACGGGGGAAACCACTATAAGCTTGGGCGATATCGATTTTTTTTCATCGGCAAACATATATCGCGATTTTCAATAATATCGCGATTATTTTTTCATTCATGCATGATTGCTTTAGAGCCGATAACCACAGGTATGTACCCCTCTACAAGCGTCACAATAAATCACACATTGTTTGCAGAGCGTGTATGTACTTCTGAAGTAGTTCGCTTTTGTTTCTCACTTCCAAAAGCTGAAAAGACTGTTCTAATTTTGTTTCCATGGAATTTCTGACTTGACTCACAATGTCGATTTTTTGTAATCGCGATGTATATTTTTTTTAAATCGCGATTTGCCGATATGCCGATAACTTAAAAAGGTTCTCGATATCATAATCGAATAAAAAAGTTATCGCAGTATTCGGTATTATCGTGTTAACGCTCAAGCTTAAACCACTACGCATGCGTCAGTTTGATATACCAGCGGTCCACATTTTGGGAAACAAATTAAATGGTTGTTTATAAGCATGCGCATCACAAATGTGGGCTACTCTAGCATATCAAATGGTTGTTTATACATGCATCACAAATGGGCTACGCTAGCATATCAAATGGTTGTTTATACATGCGCACCACAAATGTGGGCTACTCTAGCATATCAAATGGTTGTTTATAAGCATGCGCATCACAAATGTGGGCTACTCTAGCATATCAAATGGTTGTTTATAAGCATGCGCATCACAAATGTGGACTACTCTAGCATATCAAATGGTTGTTTATAAGCATGCGCATCACAAATGTGGGCTACTCTAGCATATCAAATGGTTGTTTATAAGCATGCGCATCACAAATGCTGACTACTCTAGCATATCAAATGGTTGTTTATAAGCATGCGCATCACAAATGTGGGCTACTCTAGCATATCAAATGGTTGTTTATAAGCATGCGCATCACAAATGTGGGCTACTCTAGCATATCAAATGGTTGTTTATAAGCATGCGCACCACAAATGTGGACTACTCTAGCATATCAAATTGTCGCATGCATGCGTATAGTGGTTTCCCCAATTTTCGGGGAAGATTCGACAAGGTTCCCAAGACTGTGTTTGATAGCGGTTTGTGTAGAGATAACGGTACAAAAACAGTATTAAACCAAATACTAGTAAAAAGGTAAAATACGCAGAATTTATGCTGTTTAAAGCACAGTATTATCATGAAAAACAGTAAAACGTAAGATTTCAAACAACCACCATCCTCTGAAATCTACATCTACCCTTGCGGTCTTATTTGTATTCATAATATCGAATGAAATAAAACAAATCGAATACAAAAATATAAGAATAATTGTGATGTGTATAAGAGTATAGGTCTATCATTGAATGAAACATATGAATAATATACACAGACATTCAATGACACGTTTGTGTATGAATCGACTGACGTATAAAGAATGTAGGCCTATATGTACGTATAGGACTATTTCAATCGGATGCTGTGTTTCGATTAAGCATTTTCAATTAGTTTTTTACTAAATTTTATTCCCCTCATTGGTGATCGTTGACTGTCGTCTCATCAATTAAAGGGAAGGTACAACAAATTGGTAATGTTGGCCAAACTGATTTTAGACAGTGATTTCAATCGCCTTTGGGTAATTTCCAGACTCGTTATTTTTCTGTATAGTCAATTATTTACATTTGTATTTCTTTGTTTTAATGTATTTCTTGCCTGGAATTAATTTGTTGTTAAACAAATGAATAATTACGAGTAAGCTATGGTAACTTTCTTTGAATCCATTTATCAATGAATCAACCTGTGAATGATTCAACTGATTACATTGTGTTCTTCAACGGGAATTTTTGGTTTTAATTCATTCAGATTTGTCAGATTTGTTTCATTTCAGAAATTGGAACATTGTATGAATTCTAAGGTGGAAACAGTAAACTTCTCAAATATTATCGCCAATAATTTTAATTTTGTTTTAATGACATCACCTCTGACTAAATTATTACTGGGAAAGATTGATACCATCATCAGCTTTACACCAAGTAAGTTTAATATTAAATTTCGTACAATTTGTTATTTGTTTTTGAATTACCAATTCTGTCTTTAAGACTATATCTCCTAAATCTGTTATAATATTCTGGGGTGCAGACGGTGACATCTATATGAAGACCCAAGATGGTTGTAAGGGGTGTGGAGTGGGTACACAAGACCCATAGGAGGTCACTTTGACCCATGTAGTATCTTTTACTGCACACTTTCCACTCAATACAATGCTAGGAATTATCTGATTAAAGCATTTGTCGAGTAGGATATTTAGAGGTCCTATTTGGTATGTTCAGAAAACCTACTTACCATATAGAGGGCTATTGTCAACTAATGGGTATTCTGATCCATAAACCAGATGGAGTATGTACGTATCTCCTTCGATGCGAAATTCTTGATATACAACATACCCTGGTGGAGTCCCATCACTAGCTTCAAAATCCACTCTCATCTCCCATGTATCCCCGGCCCCGCTTACGTCAGTGAGACGACGGAGGATGTCGTTCCCCAGCCAGAACTCTCCGGTCTTGTTCCCGAAACCATTGCTATACTCGTCCCAGCTGCGGGTGAAATTAACCGTCCCATTCTGGCGTCGTTGGAATACCTTTACAGATTTATGCAATAAGAACAAAATAGAAAGTTTCAATATGTCGATATTATCGATTTCGAATTTAATGCCATTTTATAAATTTTAATTTCTTTTTATAATCATTATAGTTGTACTGTATTGAACTTACAATCCAGCCTTTTGAGTCTGTTGTCATATCACAGAAGACTTCTAAGCCTTCTGGATATTGCGATGGGTTGATGACGTAAACACCATCCGTGGTGTGACCAGCATCTCGCAAGGACTGGCAGTCGAGAATCGGGGCGATGGTCGCACTTGGTGGAGCAGTGGTCTCACTTGGCGGGGTAGTGGTCTCACTTGGCGGGGTGGTGGTCACACTTGGCGGGGTGGTGGTCTTACTTGGCGGGGCGGCCGGTAAAGTAACATCTGCTTCAAATAAAACGAATAAGTACATTTTAAAATTAAACAAGACAGAGAACAAAACAAACACTATGTTTGCTTAAAGTTCGATAAAGCGACAAATTGATGGACAGATACATGGACGGAAGGTGATGGGGTTGGTTTGTCAAAGTTTAAATCAAGTTACATGTCATTTATTTACAAGTACAAGTCAATTCACATATCGCTGAAGTTAAGTCTCAATTAATTTTCTCCAAGGCGTATTTGACATCCCTCCCTTTTTTGAAGATGTAGGCCTATCGCCCGTGTTTTTGCCGGCACTTTCCGGATTGTTTAAATAAAGTACTTCCACACGTCAGAAGCTTGGTTTTAATAAAAGTACCAAATGAATTTATGACGGACCTCCATTAATTCATATTTAGGTAAATACATAGGCCTACCGGTATTTTCTTAGAAACCATGTTTCTTACGGGTTATTTTGAGAATTGTTTTGATTTTTAAAAGTATTTGTTTTCACTCTCCTTATGAAAAGACAAAAAAAAAATTGGGAGAATTACCGTAAAAGTAGCTAAAAACACGGGCGGTACATCTTTAGGATGAATTTGTCAGGTTTTCTGGATGTTGTATTTGTATATTCTTGTGGAAGGCTGATAACAAAACTTAGGTGAGCAGTGAGCGCAATCTGGCATTGTGTCCAAGATGCTCTAAGCGCTGTTGTATATATTATAAAAGATTGTCACCAAGCCAGTTTTCACGTCAAGTCAAAATGGGAAATTAAATTCATTTCTTCCAAGTCAAAGTTGAAAAACACACAAAAGCAACAAAAAACCGTGACTTGAATCAGGTTCAAACCTCGAGTCCAAGTAATCCAGTTCATCTAACGTACTCTTCAGCTGTCATGCAGGTAGTTCCCTGATAGACGCCATCACTTTACGGCGCAACTTGGCTTTTAGCTTTAAACTGTGCCAAGCGTTCTAAGCTTTCACCGACCAACAATGAAGCAAGCACGCGATGCTTGCGTAACACACACGGGTATTACGTTCAAGCAAATT